>BOPP01000121.1:2268547-2299019 GCA_017312745.1 Gryllus bimaculatus | reverse complement strand
TATATATATATATGTGTGTGTTTGTGTGTGTGTGTGTGTGTGTGCGCGTGTGTGTGCTACCTTGCATACATCGCATCAAACAGTATTACTACATTACGAACCACAAACACTTTTTTGTTGTACTTGAAAAACTCGAAAGGCTAGAAGTGAACACATTACTGTATCTGCGTGCAAAGAAATTTTCCTGGAGATAAAACTAGAATGCAGTAAACCATCTCTTTCTTAAACGAATAGGGGTAAATATCGTGGCCTTCTGCAAGAAGGAGCATGCGAATGCTTTCAAGAATACGGAAGAGAAAAGTTTATGAAGAGAGACTAAGATTTAAAAAATACATTTCATTACTTCCTAATACTGTAAGTTCTAATTGCTATAATTTTTCTGTTTTTTTTTTCTGGCGTCGCATCCACCATGCAGGTTTTTGCAGCACTTAATTCGAGAAGCGTTGTAAGGAGCTCAACAGTCGGATTCGTTTGCTGGCGCCTCCTTTTGAAAAGTACAGCAGCGTCTATGTTTTTTCTTCTCTCGCGATTACTGCAATCCGAGATTTTTATGGAAACTTCTCGCGCATTCAATTTCGCCGACGCCCAGCCGCCCGAACGGCCCGGAGTGACGGGGGAGAAATGGGTTATGGAAACCTCTCTCGCTTTTTTCCGCTCGAAGGCGCGGGCGGGCCGGGCCGTGGTGGGGAGGGCGGGGCGAACTGGTCGGAGGCGGAGTGGGCCGAGTGAGCGAGGAGGGGTGGCGAGGAGGGGAATCTGCTGCTGCTTCTCGTGTCATTGTTCTCGGGCAAGCGACACTTTAGCCGCCTTGGGACGGAGAGAGAGAGGCGAACCGCAGTGAGAAAAACGGGCATTCCACGCGTTCAAATGCGTGTGGCGGGTCCCTTCATAGCAGAAGTTCCTCACGACGCGACTTGTCCAGATGCACACATTCAACAACTGTTTGTTTTCTTAATGTCGACTTCTGTGAAGGGACCTTGTCTAAGAGTACCCCCAGGCGACTGAAAGGGCATATTCGGATTTTAAACAATAATTAGAATTTGACAAAATAAGAAGTCGAAAATAGGGGAAACTACAAATTGTAGTGGAATGTTTCATTTCGGGTTGTTTCCAATTGTTTTCTTGGAGGGTGCTGCAAAGTTAAAATAATAATACAGATAAAGATTTTTTATTTACTTTATTTAATTGGGATGTGCAAGAATAACATTTAACACTTCATAATATTTCTTAAATCCACTTACAATAATCTTACTACTAGAGTTAGAGAGGCATCTTTAGATAACTCTACTTTGGGTCGAAATCTGAGAATTAGTTCAGAAAAGTGTGGAACGGAAATTCATTCTTCATACGTGTTTTGTGGTATAGGTTTTGGCAGTCTAAGGGAAGCTAAAATAGATATGATTGAGATTTTTTGGACAAAGTGAAAGAGTAAAAAATAATATGGTTGTTGGTTGAAAGTTCTGGAGTTCTTTGTGAAGTTGAGCATTGAAAACGGACCGTAGAGCGCTCGTGATGGTTATGGATGAACAAATTTTGGAGTCCTTGAAGTTTCTTAGTATTTGCTTTCGCAGCGCTGATCCATTCTGGAGGATCCATATGGAGGAGTGGTTTTATCATGGATTTGAAACGTAGTAAAGCGATATTCTATGGCAATTTGGCTGATCTAATGGTTATTGGTGTAAGATGGTGAAATTTAGTTTTTTGCTTGTATAATTGTATTACGTATGTGATGTTTCCAGTTGAGGTGGGTGTCTAGATGAAGGATAAAATATTTTATGGATTTATTGTGAGGGTGCCATTGCACAGGTTCTTGGGTCAATATGAAGAGTGATGAGAGCGTAAGGTCTTAACGAAATATTTTGGCTCCTGTTTTAGTCGGATTGGTTTTAATTTGTTTTTTTGGCAACCCATATCGATTAAATTGTGACATAACTGAAGATTGATTTTCATTGCCTTTATGGAGGGACTTGATGTGTATGTGTACAACCCATGAATTGGGCACTTTGTATATTACTCGGCATTAGAAGCTCGGTTACGTACAAGCTATATTGAGCGGGGGATAACGGAGAGAATTGAGCTGCCTTGACTAAGAGAGTATGGAGTTCATGCTTCTTTAATTTCTTTTTAGTTTACGTCTTGGTGCCATATTCTGTCAAAAGTCTGAGATGCTATGTCGAGAAATATTGTTGGCATGTGAAAATATTTTTTGAAGTGCCGTTTGAAGAACCGTATGAAAATATATGTTAACGACATCCATTTTATGATTTGTGGGATAGTTCGTTGTAATTATAACCCTATGTAGTATTTTTCTAGGGCTTTTATCCAGCCGACAGCTGATTACCCTGTATATCGCAAAGGGACGCATATTCCACCATACACTGGAAACTAACACCTTAGCGGGGGCCTCTGCTCTGGAGTCAGGAGAACGCGAGACCCTTTGCTAAAACACATACATGAGAGACAACGGGTGGGTTGTAAAACCTTGAATTGCAGTTTTTTGGTTATTATTTTTTTCTTTTTTCAGTATGGTTCTTACCTAAAGATAAGCACAGATATTCTCGATTATCGACCATTGAAAATTGTGTATTTTGATATTTGATTACGATTAGGGCAAGTTACCGAGAAACGATTACCGGAGAAAAATCGGAACTAATTGAACGATTGCAATTGTTCATTGAATGGCCATAATTTCGGCATCGCTAGCATTTTAAGGGGCCTTCATGTTTTCTCCTTGCTTCTATATTTACTACGGGATTACAAATTTGCATAATGGCTAGTGTATTGTTTATTGAGACTTCAGTAATTGACATTACCATCTACGAAGCTCAAAGACGACGGAGCTCTGTCGTATTTACTAGAAATTTTTGTGTTCTGTTTATGATTACAAAAGAGTTCAATTTTTCGTGCGTTCTTGATTTCGAACCCCGAAGTCAGCACAGACACTGGGGTAAACAGATTGTTTTATTTCAAACTTTCATAGACACGGGAGGGGAGGCAGTTGATAGCAGCGATATAAGTAGTTGCAACCAAATGTAAAATACATATAAATATTACATATGAGAGTTGTCTCGGATTTTGTTAAACACCGTGTTACTCGAGAAAAATCAAAAACATTAAAACAATAAAATTGTTGAATGGCCCACTCATTGCACATTTGCAAACAAGTATTTAATTCCACAATAATACATGTCACAGCAATCGTTTCAACAAAAAATCCACGTTATGTCAATGAAACGTGAAGAGTACCGTGGAATTGAGATTAGTAGGCATGTAACGGATTTTATGTGCTATGAATTTGTTTTTATTGAATATTTACCTTCATTGGCTCAGTTAACCCGATGGCACAAGGTCATAAACAGTTGAATGAAATAACCAGAAATGTGTTGATTAAAAAATTATGTTCACGCATCATGTCGCAACAGTTTATGGAGTTACAGCTGTTATGAAGAGGGAAGATGTAATGGAGAACCGAAGAAATATTTTGGTAATTTACATTTCAGTCGATTTCAGCGACACTCCGATGTGACTAATTGAAAGTGGATTGAAGATGGAATAGTGTTAATTTTGCTATGGGATGCCGACAAACATTTAATGAAAAGTACGCTAACTCATAATGTATGTGTGTGAGTTCAAAATATACCAACGCACTTTTATAATTTTTTGGAGGTAGATACTCTGAAACGTTGGTATTCTATTAATGTTATCTTTAGAAGATGAACTGGATAGGCATAGGACACACGTAATAATGCTGTTATATATGTTATAAGAAATGCATTGCTAATCAACATCTCTACTAATGGAGACATTAAACCATGAATATAAGTACTCTCTGAACTTCTCCAGGCACATCACAACGACTGTGTTCGGCAGTGTACCGCTCGCACTTTCAAGCCCAGTAATGTTATTGAACATAATAGTACTTGTGGCTTCCATTCCATTCTTCAAGACATGTCAAACTCTCATCTGCTTAATATTTGACTTCATAAATCGTTGAATCCTAACTAAGACGCATCAAAAACGGGTGTTTTTCCTGAAGCGGATAATCCTAAGGGTGCTAGTTTTCAGTTAATCTCGCTAGCACACTTCCCGATTGTACTTGATATTTATTCTGGTTTATGCACACACTCCAAGCCTACTAAGTTTTCAGTTCAGTGAAAACAGATCTTTCCGAAGTGAAGACGGACACGGTTGACACTTTCAACCCACTTCTAATGCCGGAACGTTTTTGCATGATACTACTACAAATCATTTGGGTAAATGCCGGGATGTGTACAGAGAGAGGTTACCAGAAACATTTCACAATACTGTTGGGGAGAAAGGTTGTAGAGACCACATTTGCACCCGACTGAGGCGATCAGCAGCTGAGTACTAAGCCCTGCGGCGTAACGACCTTCTGCAATGGAACGATGGGATAGTCTAGCCGTCGGTCACGGAAAAACGAGCTAGCAACTCTTTCACAAAAGAAAAATACTGTGTACGTTCAGCCACTGGGAGGAAGCGTTGAAGCTAAACCAACTAGCGGGGAAGTCCAGGCAGACAATAGCAACGCACTCGGGACGGAAAAGGGACAGCGCCAGAGGACGAGAGCAGCCAGGTGCAGCCAGCGACACTCGCCTCAATGCGCAGAGCGTTGCTCTCGGACAAAAGGAAACGTCACGTTACGGGTCTACACTGGGGCAATCCAAGGCTGCAGATGCGAAAAGCGGCTCCTTTACACGCACTGCGCGCGGCAGAAGAGTAATACCAATGCAAACCTCTATTTACCCTTTTGGTTACAGGGTTGGTTGCAGATGCCAGAAATAGGTTGCAGTGACGACAACGCAGTGGCTCTTTTCGTGCAATTTTGTATAAGAAAGCATTACTGAGAAGGACTATTCAGAAGACTGAATATTAATTCACACTACACACGTCGAAGGTCACTCGGTTTGAGCAAGCCACAAGGGATGTGCCGAGAAGTCTGCTCAGCACGAGATACTCCAAGCAAATGCCAAAGTCATCAGGGGAATGTACGTCGGACGAGCTTGCGCAAGCTGTAGTTGTGTCCCGTGGCGTCGCAGCGAGATTGCTCGCCTCCCGCCCCCGGCGACCGGGCATCGATCCCAGACCGCTCCAGTGGAATTTGCGGTGGTCAAAGTGGCTTCGCGGAAGCTCTCCTCGGGTTTCTCCGGCTTCTCTTGCCCCTCAGTCCATCATCTTATCCTTCAACAAGGTTATTGCATCTCAACACAAACGCAAAAGCAGAAGACCCTTGCGACTGCTGTGTTGAAAGTTCTGGCTTCCGGACTCTTGAAGTTGTACCGTCTCCTCTACAATGCATATCATGGGATTCATTAAAAATATATAAATAATAGATCATACATTCTAAATATAGTGATCGGCTGAGTTTCACTTATTTGGCTTACCGGCTGCTCTGCTGCGACTCTGACAGGAGACTCCTAGGATTTGAGTCTCGCTGTTGGCGTATTTTTGACACTACCTATACAGCTAGGTCGAATTCAGTCGCTATATGGCGGAGAATTCTAGCGACCGGTTGCTCTGGTATTTTTCCTCGGTTTTCTCCGATCAACACTAGAGGAAATCCGGAGAAGTCTTCTAATAAACGAGCCACGAACACGTGCGATCTTTCCTTCCTCTTCCTTGACCTATCCTCACCCTTTACTTACACCCACTTACACTTAAAACAATACACTATTACACTTGTCGGGAATCCAACCGGGAGCTTAGTGCATGTCCCGGCTGGGACGGTGCCCCGATGGTGGGAGATATCTAGCAGGAAATCCTCGCAAGCCGACGCAAGTCAGCGCTGAATCGCACCATCCGGGGGGGGAAGAACACCGTCATATCCGAAACACCGAAAACATTTACAACATTTACGGACATAATGACCTTAGCAGCTGACGCGCCATGAATCACTAAACAGTCATAACAGTTGACGCGTCCGGAAACTTCAATCAATGTAATGTCAATGTATTGTAAATTTTTCCAAATTATTTCTTTACTGTTCTGTAAGTGTTCGCCGCCGCCACCACCACGTTTCGGTGCCACCTCGTCTCGACGCGGCGCGGCGCGGCGCGGCGCCCTTCCCGTCCCGCAGGCCCTCCCGAGGAAGCGAACTGCGATGACGTCAGCGGGCCGCCGCCGCGCGCGAGAGGAGGCGAAAGGGTGGAAATTATAGAGGCGGAACGGGATTTTCTGTTTCCCGGAGAAGGAAATTGCAGTGCAGGCACTCTGCAATTGTGGCGGCCGCGGACGACGGTTCTGGGGGCGGGGCGGGGCGGGGGGCGCGGAGCGGGGGCGAAGACGGGAAGCGGGTCGCGCGGATGGCGCGAAGGTAAAGATCTGGGTTTCGTCGAACGCAAGTCACATCTGTTCCCTGTGCTGCTCTATTATACAGCTGCTTGTGTCCAATCAGTTATGTACAGCATAGAATGACAACTCCATACAGCTATGTGATTACGGTAATATCTGCAGCTCCAATCTCTTAAGCGTGGAAAACAGACAAAGGTGAAGCAGCATAGTTGGAGCTCTAATTTTATTCTAATGGTAATTCAAAAGCAGATTATTTTTCGCATTACTTCTAACGTTTGCATTTTTCAAAGATTCATAGTGTTCAACGGAAATGAAAACAAAGTCATTCTTAAGCGTTATTTGCTCTGTCGAAAAAATTTAAAGAAAAAGTATCGGCCGTTTTTGAGAAAATATTTTTTTTTATATATTGCTTTAACTTCAAGCAGTAATTATGCAAAAATGTACATATCCTTTTTTAAAGATCTAATTTTTAGAACAGATTTTTAGATCCCTTGTTACGTAAATAACTATTATATGAAGTTCATTGAGGTAGAAGTATATTGATAATGTATTAATCGAACGTACTCCCACGTTTGTCAGTTCATATTTGGGTAGACGGATGGTAAGAGAAAGGCAAAATACCTAGTAGCAAGCGGTCCGTGGCTCATTGAACAGAGTGGCGGGCAGACATTGGTCTGGGATTTACCAGGAAGACCACGGAAACCACTAAGGAGACCAGTTACCATACGAACTCATCTAAGGCGTTAAGGTATCGAGTAAATTCTGACATCTGGTTGGAGGTCTTAACTGCCATCTTCGCCACGCTCAATCTATAGTAACTGTTGACTTATCGTTGCACGGCAGCGTTTTCGTATTAGAGACGCAATAGTAATGTTCTTTTTTGTAAATTGAAACTGTAACTCACAAGATTAGAAAGTTGACACCAGAGTTTTTCAGAAAGGACACAAAGATGAATGTTTTAAAATTTATATCATAAGAGAATAAAAAAGTAAAATGTTCATTTTCTGGATACAAAATGTGAGATCATTCGAAGACCGACATAAATACTAAGTTATATATTTGATTACGAAAAATGTTAGAAATTGTACGTAAGATTTTGGTTGAAACCAACCCAAAGCTTCAAAAATACCAGTATCAGTATTTTCAATCAAGTCTAGAAGCATTTTAAGAAGAATGTGCTTGGGAACATGAATGCGACACGAAGAATTAAGTCCATGCCGAGAAGCAAAAGCATTAAAAACTTCTAAAAGAGCTTTACTTCACTTGAGAAAAGATTGTAACAACTTAGAAGTTTGGAGATAAAGAAAGGGAAGCGAGACGTGCTGCTGACCCTCGAGATGGGCTACTAGCACAAAAATCAATGGAAGGAGTAATGACCTACGGGATCCCAATAATTTATTAAAAACTAAACTCAGCTATATCATGAGATATTTTTGATCGTATTTGCCAACTTTTCATCCATGTAAATTCATTGAACTATTCTGGATTAAGAATACAATACAAATTTGTTAGCACAATGTATAATTTGAAGTAAAGAAGAGGAAAGGAAACATTGGATGTGAAGAAAACAGTTTTGAACATGCGGAAAAAGCAGATGTTTAGGAATTATTAAGTTAGATGTTCGCCGAACAATAAGCATTCAAAGAGAGCCCTTTAATTAATGCGCATATCCTACCCTTGATATCCTACGGTTCATGGCTGTAGAACGATGAGAATATACTAGGGGTGAAAGCGATAGTTTGTCAGTTCTCCGACAATATAGGCGTTTATTGCCTTCTCACGTGTTGGACACAGACTATTACTCTAAGTTGTTGTGGATGCTGATTGATAATATTAATATTCAGAAGAAATTATTAAAAAGATCTGGCGGAGCGAGAGTTGAGCACTCGCCATTCAAATGAAAACTTCATTTTTTGACATTTTCTCAAATAATATTTTACCTCTTCTGGAAAACTTATTAATATAGTTTAATTAATTCGTTTTGGAAATAGAATTAGAATAAACAGAAAAACATTAATATGACGCGTTTGATGTTCAAAACTTATATTATAAAAAAGATGTTTTATTGTATAGAGTTGACTCCGGTTGTAGTGAACTTTTGAAAAGCAACATTTTTGTTTCTACATCAGAATTTCACCCAAAATAAAAAAAGTCTCCTCAAAAATTGATTTTGTTATTTCAGAAGATAAGTAAAATAGCCAAATACTGCGATTTCAATACCTTCATTAAGTCTTAAAATAGTATTTTGCATTGTGTTATGCGGTGTAGAGATTTTTATAAATAATTTTTGCAGATCCTTCTCTACAGTCTTTGTTTTTACACACGATTTTCTGTTTTGCCCCCACTGTAAAAAAATAACTTGAATGAGTCTTACACAGTTGGAAGTCGTCTTTGTCACCATAATCTCTTTCTTCTGTTCTGGAACACACTTCCACAACATTTACGATGTCCAAGCCAGATGCCAGTCCCATCGTTAAATAGAAACAAGTTAAATTATTCCCGCGTCACCTCAACCAAATATGAGATATTACATAATATTCACAAAATACTACTAAACACAAACTTTAATATACTATTAAGATCTATATGGTCTTCTCGTCCCCTGCTATTATTTAAGCCTTTTAACTTAAAAGTAAAATTCAATTAATTACCCCGAGACAGTTATTGTTTCGTCAAACCATTCATTCCAGTCTTCAATTAAAAGACAAATTATCATGCTACCTTTGCACGGTCAATATACCGCGGCCATTCAAAATTCAGTGGGCAGGCACGACTTCATATTAATTGATGAAGACATGTTTTTGCTAAACAGGCAAACAATTAATTTTGCCTATTTCCTTAAAATAAATAATTAACAACAATAAAATAAACAATTTATTTACTAATTCCATCTTTATTACATAAAATAAAATTAATTTTGTCATCTCAATACAACATTAATACAATCATTGTAAATAATTACATTCATAATAATAATTAACACCCTTATAAATTATAGCTAACTATTAATTCCATCTTGAGAAACAAGATATCTTGAGAAACGAATAACAATTCACTACTATTTATTAATTCAGTATATTTATGCAACAATATTAATTATAAATAAATGGATCTTCCCAATTAGATAACATAAAATAAATTAATAATTTTTAATAAACCCTGATACAAAAGGTACAAATATTTTTCTCCTCCCAAATAATAATTTCAATTGTTTCATAATTCCATCACCGTAAAACTCCACTATAATTACTTATATTAGTTTACAAACAATACTAAAAAACAAAATACTTTTATTTAATAACAATAATATTCATATTATCAAAATATTTGATTTGCACAAAACCCCTCCAATATAAATGAATCGCTCTACTACCAAGCCCTACTTTGCCATTCCAGGTACACCTTCGAGTACTTCTACTATGTTATGACTTATCTCATCTTAAAACGAGATATGTACACATTCAAGAGCTCTAGTCAATTAACCAATTTATATTAATTTACAATCAAATCCATCTTCAAATATATTATTCAAAATACTATCCATATAAATATTTTCGTTGTAATCCATTTCTACTTAACTATTAGCTACACCTTGACTTTACATAATATAAAATCAAATATAATGAAATTTTATACTCTCAACAATATAATCTTACTGACGGCGATATATAAACTGATAACAAAATCAAATTAAATAAATCGTGTATTATCAATTACAGAACAGATTGTTCTGAAAGGACAGAGGGCCAGTCCGCTTCGATGAAATATTAAGAATCGACAGAACCGCCGTGGATGAGATGAAATAATTTCTTCAGTGGTGGTATTTTCCTTAAGCTCCTTTGTAGCATTTACAGAAAAAACTCGAGAGAGGTTCGGTCCACTAACCCTTGTTATTGAAATTCGCGGACCTGAGCGAGGTATTCCCTCCCCCCATTTTTTTCTGCTGTTTTGTTTTATGTCCGACGTGGAAAGTTCATTATGACCGAATCATTTAATAGTCATTCATAATGTACATGCATTCGACCAGTGATTTTTATTCATTCTAACCGAAAGTTTACTGTATCAGAGTTCATTTCGTCGAGAGTCAACAGTATTTATATCGATGAATATTAGAGATGAAATACGAATACAATGTTATTCATAACAATAAGATGACTTGGGCATTATGGTACAGGAAGAAAAGTTGAAGATGAATGAGAGAATAACAAAGTAGAAGTAAAACTAACAGACCGAAAATGATTCCTGAACCACAGAGACGTTTTCTGATTTGTATTGCGATTAAAAATTGTGACTAACGTTGTTGACTGTTGCCCGGACGTAAATGAGCACCATTTGCGCTATAAACGCAGTTTGAGTGGCTCCGTATAATGGGGCAGGAAGAACGGATGGTCATATTCAAACATTATCCAACGCATTGGACGTGAAGTGGCAGTGCATCATGCCGCATGTTGGAGTCGTTGGTGAGAGGAAGGTACCCATACCCTACATCTGGTTCCGGGCTGCAGTGACATACACACGATACGTCAGAGCAAATAGGCATCCATAAAATCACACACGTACAGCACAGGAACCGAAACGGAGTTCGGAGCCAGTAAAGTGAAAGGGTTATCAGTTTAGACTTTACAGCACTCAGACTTTTCTTTGTAAGGTGCACTACACCTATTTCGAAAATGTTAGAATTCGTTCCTAATAAAAAATGTTTACGTTCGAGCATCTCACGCTAGTTCTTTCGAAGAAAAAAATTAGTGGTGCGACAGAAGCACACATTTTGTCATATTATTTGGGGGCACAACTTTTGTTATTTTCAAAAAATTCAGAGAGTTCAAATAAAATGAAATCTACATCATTCTTTTAAGCGCTCTTCTATCCATGGAATAAAAATTAAATAAAACTAGTCGTGCTACAAAAGCAAATATTTTTTCTTATTATATCTAACTGCTCCACTATATTATCTGCTCTTTTCTGGGCTCAACCGTCTGCCACGGGTCTTGTGTGACCAGCGGTGACCGGATCTCTCGGCGATGGAATAAGGGGTTGGTTAGCACGATGACATCCCTTTACCGTATATACTGGCCTTCTTAACCTTAGGGTGGGTTTTCTCATGGAAAGGGCACAGTTATAATTTGGTCGGGAATAGAACCCGGGGTTGCGCTGTGGAAAGCGAGAACCCTAACTAACGGACCACCTGAGGGAACTCGCCACCTGAGGGCCCTCCACAATATTATACTAGTACATAAACCTGCGATATTTTCAATATGCATTTTTATTACATTTTTGTGTTTTTCCATCCAAGTGACACATGTCTTTGAACTCTGATTTAGCCAATAATTTAGCATCTTTAATACATTGAAAACTGCACAAAGCGCCGCCTCATTTAAGCGGTCACCTCAACTGACGGGCATTTTTTCGTGGAACCTACAGATTTTACTAAACACGCGAAAATATTATTTCTATTCTCTGGCCTGTTAGCGAAACGACCTGCGGCCAGGGTCATTACGTTGACTGACCTCTATAAAGGGGGCATCTGAAGAAATGTTGAACTACTTATAACATTAAGCGGAAAATTGTTGGAGTATACTATTGATTTAATATCTTCCAATGACGAGGCGCATTGTCAGGAAACTTCGAATATTGACATTTCGAGTCGCTTATTTCACGGGGGGGGATTCGTTTCAGGTAACGGGGAGGGGGCTCACGTGATGCCTCAAGGGCGGCGTTTTCGTTTCAAGTAACAACAGATTATATCAATAAATATCTCTTAATGAAACAAAGCATTTCGATGAATTCCAATGATTTACTAACTCGTTCTTCCCTTTTGTGGAAATAAATTAATGATTCGCGGAGTGACAGAAAACTCAGTCGTCAACGTACTATAAATAGGTTTTAGTTAATTAACTAATAATTCACTGTTGTTTATAGCATACGAACATACATCTGTGTACGAATCCAACACATCACAGACACATTACTTTTCGGGGTTTTGTAAACCTTCGGAGAAATATACGTTACAGGAGAACCTTCCTCCTTTTACAAACATTGATATAGATTCTTGGAACAAACTGTTTTGCTATAAATGAGTAAATCACAAACGAATAAATTCTCCTGCGCACACCACTCCATTTGTTGGATGTAACTTCTCTTCCGTTAATTCGTCATTCACCACCGCGCCGGGCCGTGTTAGACAACGCCCCCGTCGACCTACTGAACGACCTTCCAGTGCGGACTATCCAACACCCCATCTCTCTCCTCTGTGTCGAGTTTGGGAGTCGCGGGCTTTGGAACACAGGGAAGTTTCAGAGCTAAATTGTGCGACTCGCAGGTCAACCTCTGGGGCGAGATATTCCGAAAGTAGGCTCCCACAGGGAAAGAGGAAGTGCGGAGGAGCGGGGCCCGCGACGCAAGCGGGTCGTGAGGCGGCTGGGGTAGCGAGGGAGAGGGGCGAGCGGCCGCACGATCGGCCCAGTTAACAGCGCTCCCACGCGTGCCGGGCACGAACACGATCCAGCGACCGCTGGGCGAAAGGCGGCCGCGCCCGCACCCTGGCGCGAGCCCCCGGGAGCGAGAGGAAGAAATGCGTGCGGGGCCGACGAGCGGGAACGAACGTGCTCCAAACGAAAAATGATGGGAGGAGGAAAAGTCGTCTCAGAAAAACGTTCTTGCGAACGGCGGCTCGGTGAGCTAGCTCCGCGTAGGTGGGCCACGAGGATGATGACACTGCGGTGGAGTAGAGTCGAGGCAAATCTAGATGAGCTACAACTGTAATGAGATTGTCGCACTAGTGTGGCGAAGGACGCTCTGAACATACACACACCCGTTGCGGACAATGCTATATAACTCTACGCGTCAGCGGGTCGGAACCGGAACGACAGTCGAGAGTGCATGGCGGGCCGGCGCGGCTCTCAGGTGGCCAGGCGGAGTCGAATGAAGCCGAGTGCCACGTTCGTGTATCGGTGCAGGCCAGCGACGGGCCTGATGAGCTGGACCAGCGCAACCTGATGCGCGGCTGGGCACCACCGCCGCTTACGAACAGGGGCGTGGGCGGTGTTCCCAGGCCGGAGCAGAGCGCCCAGGATGGAGCAGCCCGGCGAGGTGGCGATGGGTGGGGCGAGGGTGGGGCGAGGTGGGAGCGATGGTGGGCGAGGTGGCGAGGTGAGGGCGAGGTGGGGCGATGGTGGGGCGAGGTGGGGCGACGTTTGTGGCGACATTGGTGGGCACTCTGATAGGGCGACGGGTGGGGCAGTCCATCGGTACCGCGACGGCAGTGTCTTGATCTAGAACTAGTGCGTACTGCGTGGTGCGAGGTTGGGGCGGATGGTAGGCGGGCGTGCGGGTTCGAGGCTTCGGACAATACAGTTGTGGGCGAACAGTATAGCCGAAACCTGTGTGGTGAGCTGGGGCTACACCTGGGGCGAGGCTGGCGAGTTGGTGGGGCTACTGTGGGCGAGTTGTGGGCGCCCGGGCTGGCGATGGTAGGGCGATTTGTGGGGCGATGCACGGTAGGTGTGGCGAGTTGGGCGAGGTGGGGCGAGGTGCTTGAGGTGGGGCTACTCGATTGGTGGGGACGACCGTTGGCCGTGAGCGAGGTTGGACGAGTGTCATGATGGGACGACGGTGGGACGAGGCGGGCGGTGGGCGAGTGTTGGCGAGTGGGGCGAAGTGGGGCGAAGTGGGCGAAGTGGGGTGAGTGCGGGTAGCGAGGCTGGGGACGAGGTTGGGGCGAGGTGGACGAGGCGGGGCGAGTGGGCGACGGTGGGGCGAGTGCGGCGAGGTGGGGCGAAGTGGCGCGAAGTGGGGCGAAGTGGGGCGAATGGGGCGAGGTGGCGGTGAGTGGGGCGAGGTGGGGCGAGGTGGGCGTGTGTGGGCGAGCGGGGCGAGTGTGGACGAGGCGGGCGATGTGGCGAGGATGGGCGAGTGGGGTGAGTGGGGCGAGGTGGGCGAGGTGGGCGAGTGGGCGAGGTTGGGCGAGGTGGGGCGAGCGTGGCGCGAGTGGCGAAGGTGGGGCGAGGTGGGGCAGGCCGGAGCCAGGCGAGTGAGACGGGCGTGCATGCAGGCGGCCGGTGCGGAGCAGGACGCCTACACGTGATGTGAGTGAGGTGAGGAGTTGAGAGGCGTCGGAACGGGCAGATGAAGCGTTGTGGCAGGACGGCTAACGAGGCAAGAGAATGGCTCAAGGAACGGCTGGGCCGGGCGGGCGGCTTAAGGTGGCGCGCTGGCGTGGCCGTGTAGACAGCGTACGCGGTGTTGTGCGGTGGCGTTGTGTGAGCGATAGCGGGCTGGTGTGGCGCTCCGCGTCTCAGCGTTCACCGGCGCGGAGTCGAGCGCAGTGGACCTACGTGTGCGGCCTGGCCCGATGGCTGCGGGGGGCGGGGGCGGCGGGCGGGTGCGTCCTTTGGCGGGGAGAACCGGCAGCCGCGGCGCACGCTGCCAGGCGACCACAGCGACGCGCCGCGGCCACCGGAAATGACGGCCCCGCACACGCCGGCAGCAAGGCGCGCTCCTAAGTGGCGCGGCGAGGGCGATGCAAAATTCACATGCGAGCGGGAATTGGACTGCGCGCTTGGGGAGGGCGGGATTTGGCCAGGCACAATGGAATACATACAGCTTTATAATGCATTACTTCCAAGTTGTTGGCGAGATTGGAGATCACTGCAAGGCTACTATAAACTGTGGAAATGTTGATGAAGCATATATTCTACGAAATGTACCATTGCTGAAATGAGCTTAACGTGCATTTATAATTTAAAAAAAGAGTATGAAAATGGATCAAAACTGTAATGTAATCATAAAAAATATTTCATATACATTATTATTAATAATAAAGCCTACACGAATCTCTATCGTTATGTTTTTATCATTAATTTAACTACTAATCTTATTTAGTTCCTTTTACAAGTTTTGCCAGTTAGTTCGCTTTTAGTTTGTTTAACCACTTCATTCGCTTCTGGTCTTTCTTTACCATTATTACATGTTTACATTACTGTAAAATTTTATTTTGCGATGAGTTGGAACTTCGTTTGTCCGAAACTTCGTTTGTCCGAAATCCGTGGAACTTCGTTTTCCCGAATTGCAAGTACACGAATGTATCGCACGGATAGAAGCTTCATCAGGACCTCTACATTAGCATCGGTATGTGAATGACATTGATATCTATCGCACACAAAGGAACATTAGCGGCAGCCCCTGACAGCCTCCAGTCAGCTATGTCGCTCATGGCTGATACAATAGGCTTCAATGCTAGAGTATTCCTCTCGTTACATCATGTTCATTGAACGATTTCTTTCTCGCTTCAATATGCACGACTTTGGAGGCTCGTCAAAATGCACAACGAAGAACGTACATACCCAATTCTCACATTAATTAATTAATTAATTGAAACAAATTACCTCACATATCACTTAAGTCGCATTTAATCCCAGTAATAAATTTAGCTGCATCTTGGAAGCAACCCTAAAGGACAACTTAAGTTAATATTTCAGTGTATTTTTGAAAACTTACATTCAGTACGACGGTGGTCGAAAAATCGTGGATCTCTTATTTATTAATTAATAAACGGATTATGGAGCTTTACGAAGATGTTGATTTTGAAAACAAACATTTTTAGAAGTGATGGGCATGAAGTTTGATTTGTGAGTGGTTGCGGTGAAGTACAATCGCAAAATAAAAACAAAAACATCAGAAGTCATTGCCAATGGACAGGTCGTACCATGAAAGATCGTGTACCTGCAAAACACCAATATAGGATGAGATGCCAATCAATCAGCGGTGCGCTGTAAGAAATGCCCTCTTCTGCAATTTCGTTATAAGGTATTTCCTACCATATGTTAGTTAACCAGAAGTGATATTTGTCCCTCCTCGTACAGAAGTTTGTAGTATAAGTCTGTAGATCGTTTTCTGACGCAAATGATTTTCGTATTATCCCGAAGTGAACATTTCTAGTTATCATATGTTGCCAACCATGCTTGTTGGTATCTTTATCAAAAATTAAACTTCGATAAAAGAGTGGGGTACGGATTCTGTAACTCAAGAAAACCTGGACAGATTATACTTTTCCTTCACATGTTACAAACAGGTTTTACTATTTTTGACAATTAATAAACCAACAAAATAAATAAAATTATTCTGAATACTTCTATACATAGTACCATACCACAAACTTCTAGGGCACGGAGGTGGGTCGAAGGTGATAACCTTTTTTTTGCCAATGAACATACGATGGGAAATTTCATTTCACAAAGTTACATCAGTACAATTTCCCTCTAATAACTATGCAACGAATTATTGGTGTCGAGCAAAGACACGTTCTGACTCAGTCCAACCGGGAGGGGTGGCAGGATTTTCAACACTAGCTAGATAGCTAGGTCGAGTTCAGTTATTATTGGAGTAGCGGTCGGTTACTCTGATCGGTAATTTTGCGTGGTTCCTCCGATCAAGGCCAGGCAAATGCCGGAGCAGTACCCTAAGAAAAGGCCATGGACTGCTAACAATCTTTCTTTCCATTTGCTTGTCCTTACGCTCCAAGTCCTCGGGTACATACGGCTCAATGGGTCTCGCGCCCCTTGGACTTGTCTCTTGCGCCCCTTGGACTTGCCTCCCTTCGGGGCGTATCCATCTTTCGAATTTTCTATGATGTATTTTTCGTTTTCTTATTTTTCTTCTTCTACCACTTCTAAATCAAATATTTCCGTCTCTAAGGTTCCTCTTATTTTGTCCACTTTTCGACGAGGATATTCTTTTTGACTTAGTTTATTTTTCCTTATAGGGGTTTCACCCAACATTGTTAAACTTTCATTCAGTTCCTCTACCTCATACACACTTACACTCACATGCACTACCCTACTACACATGTCGGGAGACCGGTCGGGAGCTTAGGCATGGTCTGGGTGGGGCGGTGCCTCGCTGGTAGGGCGGCTTGGTAGAGCACGTTATAAGTTCCCGTCCGGTTTCCCGACATGTGTAGTAGTATAGTGAATATGTGTGTGTGTGTGTGTGTGTGTGTGTGTGTGAAAGTAAAGGAAAACCGCACTAGCAGATAGGTAGGTCCGCGCCGTATCTCACCATTTAGCGAAAGAATATTACCGCCACTTCCCGCGGGAAAAAACTTGCACTACATTAACGGGACTAATGACTTTAGCAGATGACGCTCCCGGAATCACCAATCAATCAATAAGACCTTCTCAAAGGGATTTCATACACTCGCCAAACACCGAGGCAAGATGGGTTGCCTAGAGAACAGGGGGAAAGACACAATGTAACATCGTCACATGTAATTTTCCGACACATTCATTGATTGATGAATCCGAATGCGTCAACCGCTGAGATAATTAGTCCCGTAAGTGTGGTGCATGTTTTCTCTCGGGAGGGGGGATGATTTTGCCCCACTGGATGTGAGATCCAGCGCCGCCCTACCGTCCCCTAACGGGTTTTCCCCAACCAGGCATATCCCACCAGCCGGGCACCGCCCCAGATAGGACACACTCTAAGCTCCCGTCCGGTCTCCCGGAACGTACGGTAGGGTAGTGGATGTGAATGGGAAAGTGAGGGGCGAGGATAGAACAAGGAAGAGGAAGGAAAGATCGTGGCCTGTTTGTTAAAGTAGTGCTCCGGCATTCGCCTGGTTTTGATCGAAGAAACCACGGAAAAGAGCAGATCAAAACAGTTAGCCGCAAGAATTCTCCCCCAGATAGTAATTGAATTCGACCTAGTGTCGAAAATCCTGCCACCGTCCAGACTCCAACATAGGAACTCCTAGTCAGAGGCACTCTCAGTGTCATCAGATGATGTCCTGCGCCACCTCTTCCGGTATGTTAATTGGAAGACAAGTAATTCTAATTCTTCCACGATTGTACCTGTTATTCAGAGTTATCTTGAATAAAGGAGGTATAAAAGTTGCAGTGTGCAGCGTCAAATTATGCTGTATACAACAAAAATTGAAAATAATTCCTGATTGTATATTATATTTCTTGAATGTTGTCAAACGTTTCTCTTGGGTTATGAATATATGACAAGATGAAAGATTATACGACTCTAACTAAAAGTAAACTTAATCACTCAAAATACTTGTTCAAAGTTCAATTTGTTTTCCCACAGAAAATTCCCCGAAAATTACATCAATGCAGGCACTAATCCATGTGAAGTGAAGGACTTGAGAAAGAACTGATGCCTGTGTGAGCTTCACCTTACGTTAAAACGTACTATGTGAGAAATTACACATAAATTAAAATTGTGGTAACAGTGACGTGTAGAGAAACTAGAAATCTATTTGTACGCTGATAAGTCAAAATAAAAATAATTAAAAGGCCGTGACATATCGAGTAACCTCTTCCAAAAATTTACCTGACACGCTTCAGTAAGGAAAAACATATTTATAGAAGTTCATAAATTTAGCTGTAGTATCGCCGTACAGAGAGTACATTACATAGAAAAACGAGTTTGTCAACCAGTATCATTAAAATATTATACAAATGGTTACAAAAACAAATCAATATTTTTGAATGCCAGTAAATAACGTTTTCAACGTACTTTAAATCCATAGAATAACTTAGAACAAGAGAGTAATTAGCAGTGATTGATGCTTCCTCAATCAATCTCATACCAAAGCTCTATTATCATTGCAGAAATTTTAATGCAGCACCCTGTCACTACAGTTAACAGAAGTTCTACAGGGCGAAGCCAACGACACAAAAGCATACTTACAACTTCCTGTCAATCACACCACCCTAAGCTCTCCTCAGCAGGTTCGCAATTAGCGTGTTCCCAGAGTCACTCTGGACACAATGGTATTCCGGAATAATGGTAATTGGCGTCCGATATAGCGCGTACTGAGACAGCGAGCTGCTCTCGGCGCCAGTTGCCCTCCGCCCCCACCTCCGCTCCCACTGGATCAAAGGGAGGACTCTGTTCCGCTGTGCATTGCCCTCCCCCCCACTTCAGCCGCTTCTCGCACAGCGCTCGCGAAGGTGACTTCCAATACGCAATGGCTCAGCCTTCACGAACTACGCCGCAACATATTTTGGATAACGATATATATTGTTGGAACGAAGTGATATATTCTTAAGGCTGTTTGACACACTTAGTAGTTTGTAAAGCGTACATCAATTCTTAGAGACACGACCCTTACAGTAATTGTGAATACACAAAGGTCATTGAAATTTTTGTGAAAGCATTTTTAAGAACACTATTTCTATTATAAAATCATTTGTTCATATATTAATAATGTATTCTCTAAATAAATAATGTACAGACGTGTTCAAATTATTAGATTAAATATTTTTTTCGTAAAATGTTTGCATTTATTACACATTTAATACTTACTCTTATTGTGCTGCCTTTGCTCTCAATCAACACCCTTATCCTCTTTGTCAAAATGTTTACAAGGTTTTCACGTGAGATTTTAATTTCATCGTCGTGGTACCAAATCTCCTCTAGTTTGCCCACGACGTGTTGTATATATCCTTATTCTTCTTTTGGTAATACCCTAGTAATACCCTTCTGGTAATCTATTGGGTTCAACTCAGCTATTCCGTGATCATGGTAACACTTAAAATTGCTTTTCTCCAAAATTCTTTTAGGCAGTTTGGTCTTTGTTATCTTCATTAAGGAACCACTCGAATTTGGGAAAAAATTCCTTTTCAAGGTTTTTTTGGTATTGCCTCATTGTCCCTTCGACTATGTGCAAACTGCCAGGACCTTTCACAGACATCACACTTCACAGCGTTTCTCTCCAATTATATCATAGAACTTAGGGAAACATGCTTTAGTCTAATAATTTGAACGCGTCACTAACTCTTACATTTTCATCTCTAAATATATACTACATATTAACGTAATTTCTCGACACACATTATGGGGTTAAAGAGGGATGCAACTAAAGTATATTAGGACACGAAACAAAATTCAAAAAATAATTATTTGGGGGTTAGTCTAAAAATATTTCGTCATCGTAATTTTTATCGACCTCTAAATGTTCTTTAAAAAGGCTCTAAACTATTAAATCACATCAATTTGATTTCTAAGAACCTAATCTTGTCAAATAATTCAGGTTTAAGGTGATATTGTTACATAGATTTCTACCAATATACCTACAGTTGTTTCATCGGAATCCCATAATTATCATTGTAAAAATAATAATCCATACGTGGGCGTTAATAATTTTTAAACATTTGACACGTGAAAATAAAGTAAAGTAATTTGTTGATTTTCAACTGATTTGAGGAGCGGAAACCAATTTTTTGTTATTAAGGATGGAGTACTAAGTTCTCATTCCCTTACCAGATCTTTCTCCCTAGAGCAATCAACTCATGTCTTTTGGTGCTGTGTAAATTCAACGAAATTTCCACACATTTATTACATAGTTACGTAGTGAATGTGAACGAGTACTGTAGATGACTGACGGCCACCTACGGTCGGGCGACTTTTGATTTACACGAAGCCTCAACATATTCACAATTTTCTCAAAAATTGCTCCAAATTTCTTTATTAGACTATGTCCTCAGATAGTTGAAGTGACGTTTAAAGAATCAGGTCTAATTTCCGTTGAAATCTGTCAATTTTCGACCAAAATCTTCTAGTTGTAACCAAGGAAATGATGTTCGGCAACTATCAAATTGTTAAAAACGTTAGATCGGCAATAGGAAAATTATATAATTTTTTCTCATAATTTGTTTTACAATTTAAGACTTCAATATATTATATAGGGCGAGCTCTCGAAGTAAGACCAGGAAGAATTTTGCCGAGACCGGGAAGTATTTGCGTCTGCGGCCGCCGCTATTGTGATATTACGGAGCGTCCAAGCGAGTGGAGGCGAGACGCCCGACCGTGGGTGGCCGTCGGTCATCTGCAGTACTCGTTCACATTCACTACGTAACTATGTAATAAATGTTGCAGTGTGCAAATTGCGTTGAATTTATACAGCACCAAAAGAAATGAGTTCATTGCTCTAGAGAGGAAGATCTGGTAAGGCATGAGAACTTAGTACTCCATCATTAATTAAAAACGAAGAGTTAGAAGGTTTTGCAATTAAAGTTCTCATTTTATTTTGAAAATATGAATAGAAATGTACCTGCAAAACCTCAACCTCAAAACCTCAAGAGAAATGTATACGTAAAACTTCAGCAATTACAGATACACACATATTGAAGAAAATAAATAATTAATGGCGTTTCACGCATTTACTACTTTGATTTAAATTATTGTTTGAATGATAGAACTAAAATAACAAGGAAAAATTTAATTCTATAGAGAGAAGTACCAGTGAATGATAGTGACAGGAATTCGGCAAGGCGAATCTGTTATTTACATTTAGTAGGATCAATTTAATAAACACTTCCAAGACGCCCACTGCCAACGTTCTGAGTGGCTGAATTTATGAAGGATTCCACGAACGCGTTCATTCAGTCGTGAGAAAGCTGTCATAGAGAGGGGATTTTGGCGGCGGCAGCGCGCGCAGCGGGGGGGAGGGGGGGAGAGCGCGGGCGCTCGCCAGCCCTCGAGCAGAGGCCGCCTGCGGAGAGCGCTCGAGTGCCCGCTGCTGGGCGGCAGGAAGCCGGTCGGTCGCTGGCGGTTGCTTCTCCGCGGCACGTGTTCAAATTGTTAGACTAAACACATTTTTTTGTAAAATATTTGTATTTATTACAGGTTTACATCCGTGTACGTGTAATATTCACACATTTAATACTTAGTGTGTGTAACAGTAAGGTATTAAGCGTTTCTCTCCTATTTTTATGTCACGGAACGTAGGAGTATTAAAAATACAGGATTTGAACACGTCTGTATACTCCCTACCCATGACTGTACACTGCAGCCTATAAAAACTTCACTAGATCGTTATATTCGTATTAAACGTTAAGTGATGTAAGTGATGAGCGCAGAACTACCACGCCGTTTATCGAACAGAACATGCATTCCCATCAATGTCCTGATATTGCAAAGGAAAACAGCAATCTTTGCCAATCAACGGTTTTCACCTTTTATCCCAAAGGGTTTCGAAATAAGCTTATTTAAACATTACAGACAAACAAAATTCCTTTAACTGTATACGAATCATCACGACACGTTTTCTACGATGCATTCAAACTACCAAATCTGTGCATGAATTGTCATTCACTACTCAAACGCCACAGGATCCCGCACTTGCTCTCAAAGCACATGCCCCAACACGTTCCGCATTCCCTTCCATTCTCCCCCAAATCTGACGCTTAGCGAGACAAAGCTCCCTCGCGACGACATCCAAACGCAAGCGAGCCGTCCTCGAGGGGGAGGAGCACCTAGCTGCCGACGACCTCCCGCGGAGCTCACACGCACAACACACGTGCAGCACACGCGCAGCGGGGCAGTCGAAACAGCCCTCAATATGAGCTCTTAACGTCAGTTACTATGGTCATTAGGACCGAAATCTCGCCTGGAGTTGGTGGAGTCCCTCCGTGTTATATAGTGGAGGCGGCGGTGTCCCTCCCAAGCTGGAGAGTGAGATCCGGCACCAATCTTGCCGATTTCCCTCATCCAAGTATCACTCCAGTGGGGAACTGCCACATCCGA
This sequence comes from Gryllus bimaculatus, assembly GCA_017312745.1. Classification (NCBI taxonomy): domain Eukaryota; kingdom Metazoa; phylum Arthropoda; class Insecta; order Orthoptera; family Gryllidae; genus Gryllus; species Gryllus bimaculatus. Next base: position 2,276,177 of record BOPP01000121.1, on the reverse strand, counting down.
GGCACGCTCTATTCTTCGATTTATTTATAGTTTCTTCTGACGTTTGATCAGTTACGTCGCGGTTATATAATTGGGAGCTTCAGTACCAAAAATTAGCTCCCGATTGGATAACCGCGCCTTGCCCATCAAAGGTCTAAAGTCAATATAATTAAATCGTAGGAGAATCTCCTGGCTTGTCCCCCGTAATGTGTGATAGTGAAGAGCACGTAAATGTATGCGCGAGTGTGTAAGGGAAGAGAAGGTAAGACGAATTAGGATGGAAAGAGGGACTGCTCAAGCAATCCTGAGGCACGTAGACGCGAGGCGGAGGGCCCAGTGTGCGAAGCATTAGGATATTAGCTCGTTCAGAGACGAATTGGGGTTTTACCTCCTGAGTAATAGAAAATTAGAAGAATAGGAGAAAAGAGCAGAAGATAGGAAAAGGTGGAAAAAGGTGAGGCATCGGTATGATAGTATGATTTTATAGTGGTGCTAACAAAATAACAACTCAAACCCCCGTCTTTACTCGTAGCACATCTACGAAAATGAGAACTCACCAATACGTGCGCATAGTAAAGTTATATTTATGACCATAAGCAAAACGAGGGGCCTTCTCAGCATTTCCTCAATGGATTCGAGAAAAATTGGACGGAGTGTCTGATCGAGGTGAGGCGTCATTTACCTATTACTTGTTTGAGACCTGTTTAGTGTTTTGGAATTATACAGTACAATATTAACTAAAGCATTAAATATTATTGTTAAAATTAATATTATTTTACTTTTTGAGGTCAGTATTTTCGCGAATTGTATAAAAAGTTATGCAGCAGGAAAGTCTTGACTGGCACGTAAACCAGTGTATCGAGTTTAACTGTTTAATGTCATCTGACAATGTGTTGTCAAGTATCGTACATGTATTATTATCTGTGGATCACGAACTCGGTTACCAGCGGCAGAAAGCGAGAGGTGCCACCGCGGTTGGGGGCGGGCGATTGCGAGGGAGGGGAGGGGAGGGCAGCGACGAGGGAAGCGGCGCCGGCGGAGTCTTTTCGGGATGGCAGGTAAAGCCGCAGGGGCGCAAAGCCGTTAGGAAAAGATATGCCCGAACCTAATCGGGGCACCGGCGGAAACAAAACAGGCTCGAGAGCGCTTTTGTGGGCAGACAATGGAAAGTTCGTTCGTGCGCTCGCGTCAGCAATTTACTTCGCGGCGCGGTGCACGGTGCCACGCCGCGATGCTACGTCGCAGGAGGGGGGCGAGAGTAAGAGGGCCGACGTAAGGGCCATAGGCGAAGGAAATCATTTCTCCTTTGTTTGGGCGATTAAAACTCTCGAAATGTAATTATGTGGGCACGTAAAAATGACATGTACTTGAGAGAGAGAGAGAGACGGAGGAAGATTCAGGCGGCAGAGAAGGGGCACGAGAGAGGATTCAGCCGCTGACTGGAGGAAAATTCAAGTGGCTGGTTGCTGTGATCGGTATTTTGCCGTGGTTTTTTCGATTAAAGCCAGGCCAATTCCAGAGCAGCAGGCTAACGTACGGGCCACGGGCCGCGCGCGACTTTCGTTTTATCTTCCGTGCTCTATCCTCACCCCTTACTCATACACACTCACACACATTCACCCACTACCTCACCCCCACACTCCCCCACCCACACCCCCACACCCCACACCCACACTAACACTCCCAAACCCACAATAATACACACACACCCACACCCTCTCACACCCACACTCCTACAACCACACTCCCACACACACACACATTCACACTCACTCATACACTCACAAGCACTACACTCTCACTGGTTGGGAGTTTAGAGCTTGTCCAAGTTGGGGCAGTACCCGCTCGTGTGAGATACCTAGTTGGGGAAAGTTCCAACAAGGCGACGTAGGTCGGCGCCGAACAACGCCAACCAGGGAAGATCTCTGCCACCTTCCGTGACGAAAGCATGCACTACACATATGGAACTAATGACCCAGCAGTTGAGGTGTCAGAAATCACTAATCAATCAATCAACGGAGGGAGAAAAGAGCAGAAGATAGGAAAAGGTGGAAAAAGGTGAGGCGAAGGATAGTGAGGTAAGGAGAAAAAAGTGAATGGAGGGAGGGAGGAAATGGGGAAGGAATCTTTAAAGACAGTCGCACAAAATTTGAGATTCGATGTTGGAATAGTTCATCACAGATAAAAATAGATTACGAGGCATAAATATATTCTGTTGAACCATTCTGAAAGCGGACGTAATCATAATTTAACATTTTTTCTTTAATTGAAAATATTCATTGAATGCAATTAATTGAATATTGTACGCACAATATTTTAATGTGTGATGCTTTTTCAAAATATCATTTATTAAGCAGATGTATAACTTAATAAAATAAAATTAAACTCGATACATAAAGGGAGTAATATTACATTAATATGATGTGGCAATGTTTCTTAAAACTTTCATTTGCCCTGATTTCTCGTAAGACTCGTGAACATAGCAGATCGTTTTAATGTATGACCTACACGTTGCGGTTTACATATGCACAGTGACACCATAAAAAATAAAAATAAATATAGGAAAAGCGTGATCAATGCACTGTCTATGCATGATCTACTTGTCAGTTGAAGTATCAGCTTCATTATATTTATTACGTAAATGTGATATGAAAGATGCGAGCTTTGAAACAGCTGTGTGTGATCAGTGTGTAATCCACGAGCAGAGTTAGAGGCGACAAAAGGCATTGTAAAATGAAATGTAGTGTTGCGTGGAAAAAAAAGCAGAAAAGAAGTGAAAGTATCCCACTGGAAAAAGTACAGAAGATTCACGGACGCAAAGAAGTGCGGAGGCGAGATAGATGTTCGTGCAGTGGCAGAGGAAGGAAATTATCACGGAGAGAGGATGGAAACGGGCGAAAGAGTTGGACGGGTACCAAAGTGGAACGGAGGTGGGAATGGAAAATGAGTTGAAGACTTGGGTAAGGGGGCGTAGGAAAGAGAAATAGGGAGGACAAAATGAAGGTAGTCGACCACAGAAGCGAAAGGTGGATCAGCAATGAGCGAAGGAGACTTAGAAGAAAGGACAAGAACGTCCCAATAGACGCAAGGACGTAAGAAATGAGAGAGAGGGAGAGAAAATGGAAGCTGGAGGATATGGGGAGCGAGATCAAGAGTGAGACAATGAACGATAGTGGACACGGCATCAGAACAGGAATGCGAGTGCGAGTGATTTGACGACGGGAGCAAGAACGGGTTGAGGAAGAAGTGAGAGCGGGAACGGGGGGTGGGGGGAGAGCAAGAGGAGATCGGGAGCATGGAGAAGGAACGAGAGCAGGAACGGCTACGAGAACCGTGGTGGCAGAGGCAGCGCGAGGAGTGTGTCAGGCAGCACGGAGTTGGGAAGGAGTGAGAGCGGGGCGGGGAGAGCGTGCGCGAGGTGTGCGGGAGCGAGGCCGGGCCGAGGCCGCGGCGGGGCCGAAGGGCCGAAGGGAAAGGGCGTGTAGCGGCAGGCGCGCTTCTCCAGATTCTTGCACGACGCCATTAGGAAGTTGCCCCCGGCGAGCGCCGAAAGCATTTCATCGCGGGGCGGCGCGCGGCGTAGGGCCCCTGCGAAGTTGCGCGGCTACCCCCCCCCCCCGCTCCCGACCCCCCTTCCCCGCGGCCGCTGCTGTCGGAAGTTGCGTTCTTTCTGCTTGGCGCGCTCCCTGCCCGCGATTACGTGCCTCTAGGGGAAGTATTTATGGACACAAACACCAGCTGAGAGCAGATCTGAGATGCTCCCAGTGAAGAAAAGAATAAACTGAAATGTTGCCGCACAAGTATGTTCAAAACTAGTTGCACCGCTCGACACGTAGGCCTTCTCTTCTATTGTATTAGGTCGCTTTTGAACCCTACGATTTTTACCACATTTCCCGCCCCATTGGGCGGAAAGCCAAAAATATTTGAAAATAAGTATGTATTTAAATATTTGAAGTTTATTATTACTTTTTTTTAAAATTAATACAGATATATTATTGTACTATTTGTAATTTTCAGTAAATAACTTCGTAACCTTTTGGTATTGATCTTTTGATCTACAGAGGACATGATGGGATGTTCGCTTGTTTTGCTTCAGGCCAATAAATATATATCCTTTGTCTTCACCAAACATACACCTCACACCCAGTTATTCCAGGTTTTAATATATACTAAATAATATAAATAAATACGAAACATTCTGCTATACGAGATAAAGCATCTTTGACTATTTTAATTTCAGTACCACGTAAAACACCATTACATAATTTCTTTGGATTTTTTTGTATTTCTATAGGAAATGAAAAAAAAATCTCAATAATTATACCTACCAACAGACATTGTCATTAATGGAACGTACAGTATAATATGGGATTATTAGTTTGCTTTGGAAGGGGCTTGTAGGCACCTAGATCAGTCACTTGCAATGTTGCTGCCTTTAATCATTACGTATGTTGGAAACGAGGACTGGTCATTGTAAAATCACCGATAGTACTGCCATCCTAAATGAGATCTTGCAGCGAGTGAATGTGCAATCGCCTATTCATCTAGCTGCCGCTGGCTGTGAATAGAGCCCACGAGCTGGCCCGCCAACTGACCTCGGATGCCGCCGAGCGCTCTGCCATCAGCAACAACCTCAGTCCTCCGCGCAGCGCTGCTCCGCCAGCGGTCGTTTCCGCCCCTCCTCCGCTCGTGCGAAGCGCTCCAGTCTCCGCCTCCCCCTCCGCCAACGCCCCCGCCACCACCACGGCCCCCCTCCGCCCCCGCCACGGTCCCCGCAAGCCCCGCACCGCCGTCCGCCTCCGTCTCCAGCTTCGTCTCCGTCTCCCGTCTCCGTCTCCACCCGCCTCGCCTCCGCCTCCGCCTCCGCCTCCCTCCGCCGTCCGCCTCCGCCTCCGGCCTCCGCCTCCGCCTCCGCTCGCTCTGCCTCTGCCCTCTGCCTCCGTTTTCCGCCACCGTCACCACTTTCGCTTTCCGCCTCTGCCTCCGCCTGCCTGCCGCCACGGCCTCCGCCTTTGTCTCGGTCCCGCCGCGTCAGCTTCGCCCATTTGCCTCCGCCTCATGTGCATCTCGTCGCCCCCCCCCCACGCTCTCAGCCCCCACTGCCGTCAACGTCATCCCGTCCCAATCCGTCCCGCACCGTCCCACCTCGTCCCTCCTCCCCGCGGCCTTGTTCGCGCGATGCGGGTGGCGCGGAGTGTCCACACGCAGATGGGACATTACCATGATTGGATGCCGCGTGGCCAGCGCGGCCACATGATTAGCGTGCCTGCCTCGCACTCGGCAGCTGCCGGGGTCGATTCTCGCAGGAGGTACCGCCCCCTGCCGCCGCTTCTGACCAATTCCCGCCTCCTTCCGACCCCTTTCGCCCCTTTCAAGAAATGATTTAATATACATCGCATAAAAGCCACATGTTAAAACTCCATTTCATTTTTATTTGTTCAAGGTAAGTATAAAAAATACATACGTGTAGCCTTAGGAAACTTTTGCGGTCCCTTTTATTATAGCAGATGCGCCAAGCCACAACCTGGGTACATCTTCGACACACCCTAGTGCTATTTCGCGAGTTCTTATTAATTATCGGCAAGACATCAAAGAAAAATCTTTCATTTCAAAATCCATAATCTTGTATGTTTTGGTAATATAAATGACATCAAAATGATGTAACTCGTCTTTTAAACCCCGTAACATGACACATCTTTAAAGTACTGGGAGCTACCACAGCAAGATACTTTCTCGCATTGCCTGAAGCTTTTGATATTTTCGAAAATTCAGAGTTCAACGAAAACGATACTTGCTGTATGTTTTACGAGTCCTTCGTTCTATTGGAGAACACATTTGAAGAAATATTTTAGAGCAGTTTTTAAAAAATAAGTTGCTTTTACTTCAACCAAAATTACACGAAAACTACCTGCTTTTTCAAAAAATTGTACAAGACCTCATTCACAGAAATATTTTTTGGTGCAGATTTCATTAACTGAAAAATCTATAACGAATATTACAGTGTTGCAATATTAATTCTCGAAAACACAATTTCATCGAAAATCAGACCCGTGGTATTATTTTAATTCGAGGAAAGTTTTAACAAAAAATTGGGAGCAGTTTTTGTGAAAATAACGAATAATTAAATTGCCAATAATTCATGCAACTTTATGCTCCGACTTACATTTTCGCAACATTAGTCAGGACCTTATTTGGAGATCTGTCTTTGAAGAATAGATTTCTTTAAGAAAATGTCTCTCTCCAATATTGTAGTTGTAGGAAGACCCCTTTTGAACTTTGCAATTTCCGATTATTCTGAGCAACCAAAACAAAATCCGTCCAAATTTGATCAAGTGACGTCACTGCAGAGCCTCTGACCAGGAGGTTCTAATTCCGAATCCCGACGGTGAAAGGATTTTCGACATTAGCTAGATAGCTGGGTTGAATTCTGCCACTGATTTATAGTGGCCGGCTGCTCTGGACGGTAGTTTTCCGGGGTTTCTCCAATCATTACCAGGCGAATGCCGGTGCTGTACCCTAACAAATGGGCCACGGACCGCGCGCGATCTTTCCTTCCCATTGCTTGTTCTATCCTACCTCTTACTTACACACACACTCACACACACACACGCGCTGTACTACCCAACATGCCAGGAGACCGGTCGGAAGCTTAGAGCTGGGGCCGAGACCCGCTGGTGCGAGATACCTGGTTGGGGTACCAAAGATTCACAGAACGTGAATTCGAACTACACAACACATTAGTGGAAGCAGTTACACGCAGCTACAATATTTATACGCTTTTTCGATATTAATGCCCCACAATATTTTTTCTGACAAAAAATCGCCACTTTTCGATTTCGAAACTGGTCCAGTCTCACTCTGATCATTGTTGTTGCGGCACACGTTCCGTTCGCTCCAGGCGAAATGCGTGCGTTCACTGGCTGTGGTTGCATGTGATCAGTTCCATAGTATATGAAACGCTGTAGCTGGTGTCGACTTTTATGCTTTAATTTGTTGGTTTGTTTTGGAGTATTTTGTGCTATATTCAGTGCAAAAGTTTTAGTTCCTTTCGACCACGACGTATTAACCCCAATATCAGCATGGGGCCCTGTCACCTTCAGGAAGCTTCTGGAAACCTGAACAATAAGAACTTTAATTATGCTATCAATAATGAGCAATCTCTCTGTCTGAGGAAAGAAAAAAACTATTATTATAGTCTCGGCAAATAGCGCTCTAATTGCAAAATTCATTGAACAATTAGCTTCTACAGTTCACTCCTCCCATATGAAATTTGCTTCAAAAATCTCCAACGATAGAATGTGCATTTAACTCTGCACCAAGGAAATCGTAGGTGATAAAGCCACCAATCAGAAGAACATTATAGTTTATTATCAATTTTCCCAATCATGTTATTAATTTCCAGGAACTAAAATATATCATATCAATTGTTTGCCCGACTTATCCACATGAAATGACTGAAGAGAAGTTATTAACACATGAAGTTAGAACTCCCCATTATCTTTTCATCGTTGAATCAATGTTTAACAATCCAAACTTGAGTCATATCTTATATTTTCGCTTTTCGCTATGTTTTCTCCCTTTTTTAAACCGATTTAAACTTTGACTCTTGGAATATCGTACGAAGAATTTCCTGGAAACAAATTATATATAT
>BOPP01000121.1:2254989-2268523 GCA_017312745.1 Gryllus bimaculatus | reverse complement strand
ATATATATATATATATATATATATATATATAATGAGCATTATCCTATGACCATATATTGGTCAGACCAGCTAGCAACTACCGAACAAAACATAATTATATATAAATCATCAACAGAGAGTGTTGGTCCCTCTTTCAAAATATTATTGACACTTTTACACGATAACTTCACTTGTACCTTCTGAGCAACATGAAATAGAGTAAAAGAACCCAAATTAGGTCTCTTTTAGACGACATCGTACTTCTCTGAAGTGGAAAAAATCCAGGTATCTACAAAAATAGACACACTAAATAAAGTCAATAATTGGACAAACTACCGAATTAATCACCTATAAAAGCGAAGCTGAATATCTAGTTTTTACCAGGAAGAGACGAAACCGGACTGCAAATTGGCCAAAATGAATTCAAAAGAATCGTTGCAAAATTCTGGAATGCTATTCGGCCACACACATACGTGTAAACAACACTTAAAGGCACTTTAGACAGAATGCAAAAGCAGATTGTATTATTAAAATGCTCTCGTGCAAAACTTGTGATGCCCAAGCCACAGATCTAATGAAAATCTACAAAGACCTAATTCAGTCGAAATTACACTATGATGCGATTATATATAGTTCAGCAAGTAGAGGATTACTCGATATCCTCGATATTGATTACTCGATACCCATAATCCATAATATGCCGCATTAGCACAGAGGCCTATATAGCCAGCAAGCAGAAGCAGGTTTTCTACCTAAAGGATTAAGAGATAAACTACTGTGCTTGATCGACTCATTCTCAAGGTTCAGTATACCCACTAATCGCTCGAACCAATACACCTTCAGACCTATTTGGGTATAATTTTCGTCCTAAATTCCAAAAACCCCCATAGGAAAGGCTCCCATCATACCATAATGAGATACATGTAGATACCATTATTATCCCTATAAAATCCCATCCCATGTATGCTTGGCACATATTTAATCATATAAATGGGTGAAAACCAGAACTGTGAAAGTGTCATTGTATAAATTCTGAGAAATCTGTTTATTTAAGTCAATATCCCTGTAAAGGCGTGGTGCTTTGTTTCATCATTAAAACTACGGTCTCTCATTTGTTCATTAAAAATACATTGTCACTTAAATATAGCTTAAAATAAACACGTTTTTCAAAGAATTTTAAAATGTCACTTATGCCGTTCTGGTTTCACCCATTCATATCATAAATTTGGTATTAACTCAAATCCTTCGCCTTATCTCCGACCTCCAGATATTACTTTTAACCTCATTAACCGATTACGTCAAACAATTACAGAAAGACAAGAGCGTTTACACAGATTACTCAAAACCTGAAGGTTGTGCAATCATCTCAACCTCATCATCTCTTAAAGATTCCTCCCGTATAGAAATCACTACTCTTACTTCTCCTGCGAAGTGTAGGCGGTACTAAAAAGGATTCAAATCAACTCCCATAATGTAGAGAACCACAACACTCTTACCTACAACTTCTTAACATTGAAAGGAATCGGAAAATGATATTCAAATAACATCTTCTTCCGGAAGGTTCAGGAGCTCATATATATTTACTGAACTAGTCATGAAAGTCAACTCTTCTCACAAGGGAATTTAAGTCAATAAACAAGCCGATGAATACGCGAAAACCGCAACGACATTGAAATGTTGAAGAGAGTGCATAACGGTTCGGTGCAATACATAAAACGCTCTATACCACAAATACTCAATAGTGGAAACTTTTTGTGGAAAGCCAAACCATCAAAATACTAAACCTCGTCAGAAAAATGGTAAACGAATCATCTTTACCTAAGATCCAAATTAATAAGAGCAAGCATCATTCACCAGACTGGCGATCGTTAAAACTAAGTCATGGTCACTTACTTTAAAAAAATCCAGTACTATGTCCCATGTGAGAGAACAAGTAACAGCAACCCACGTTCTTGCATGTCCGATCACAGCAAGAGGAAGATCAATGATCGAAATACACATAGACTTTGATTAACTGCAGTCAAAGGAAAAAAGAGCAATATTCTCAGATTATTGCAATCAAATACGTTTGACTCATTAATATAAGTGGCACAGGTCATTTCACTATCTCAATATTAGCAGTTTTAAAATAAAAATTTTGTAACATCACATAGTTTCGCGCAATACTTTTCCAATTTCTGAAAATTCAGTGCGTTCAACCAAAATGGAACATATGCCATTGTTATAAGCGTTCTTTGATTTATTCCAGTTAAAAGTTTAAAAAACCAAAGAGTGTTTTTAGAAAATATTTGTAATTGTTTTCACATCACGGAAACCCGGATTTGATGGTATCAGTAGTTATCATGCCGGGCTACTGATCCCAAGTTCGCGGGTTGCAACCCGCGTCAGCCAATCACAGTCGGAGGATTTTGTAGGAGCCAAAATCGACGGAATGTCACGGCATATTCATCACGGTACTTTGCTCTATTCGGGAGTCTGAGAAAATCTACTTTTTAATTTGCTTATACCCCACGCAAAATTACGAAAAGAATTCACATATTTTCAAAAAATTGTACATGTTCTTATTTTAAGACCCACCTTCGAAGTTATCATCCAACAAAAAGTCTATCCCTAGAGTATTCGAGTAAAACTTGATTGTGCGAATGTGGGGATGTGTGAGATAATGTGACTCGCGGTTAGACCACTTCCCATGCACCAATCAAGACATATGAGGTGTCATTTGAAGCGTCTCGTTCTCCTCATGGGGAACTGGTAATTTGTTTTCGAACCCGGTTAGAAAATTCAAAAAAATTGCCAATAGCGTGTTTTTTCATGTTTGGGCGCTGTAACCATAGCCGGGAGTTAATGCCGGGAGATAATGCCGGGAATTAAACCAGCGTCTCCCAAATCGATTTATGTGGCGTTGATTAAACACCATTACCAAAAGGCATTTTTAACTTAATACGCCATAATTTTCTTTCACCACGTTGGCAACATTGATGTTGACATCTGCAAGTGAATAACTGAATTACTAAGTAAATTGAACAGCCATTTGATATCAATTTAGATTAGAATTATCGTATTTTTTAAAATAAAGATGCGAAAACCTACAAACAGTATTGCCTCGGAACTTATTAAACTCGAAGAGTTTCAAGTGAATATGGAGAAAACAAAACTGTGAGTAATGCTAGAGAATGATTGAACGCTCGCTTCGACGTAGCACTTTTCCGTTCTTACGTAAGCTGTCAAATAATGATTTTTAAATGAATGTAACCCACAACGTATTCTTATTGAACTTAACTAACACCTTATTCACATAAATATACAAAACAGTCGCCTTTTAATATCAGATTCGTAAGCAACGGTAGATTTGCATACAAAACAATTAAAAGAGCAGACAGACGGGCAGAGAGACGGGGAGGCAGACGGACGGACAGACGGGCAGACAGATGGTGAGGCAGACGTTTTGCCGTAAACCACGTTTTCGACATCAATGATCTTGAGAACGTTGATTTCTGGGTCCATGATGTACCCAATCTGCTGGAGAGGGTAATTTACTCCGTAGGAACCAAATTAATTCACTTTTTCGGTATATGGACCTCACAATACGAGTATTTCTGAAAACAAATCGACGCTATCCGCCGAAAGCATTGAAATACTTTCTCATTACTGCGTAAGTACGTAATACAACAAGAAAGTAAAATTAAGTTTTTTACCAAATATTTCACAAAAAATAGAAGTACTATAACACAAAATGATATATAGCGATCGCTCGCGATCGATAAGCCATCGAAAGCTGCTTTTGCATTAAATAATATTGTTGGCAATGACAACGTCTTTAATTATTTTATGAAAAATGCCAAAGATATCACACCACAACACCTATATATAGCGAAGCTAAATGTCGTGTGGAAAAATATTTTGCCAACATCCTGCTCTCAAATTTGTAATGATCAACAGATTGTACAGATTCCGCTTAACTTCTTCAAACCGGTATTTTGGGATGGGGGTCGGGAACAGCCATTTTTCTCCTCCTTTTTGACGATGTCCAGTTCATTACTATAGCGCCATGCAGCGTCAACAACTAATGCATCAAAATTGACTCTTTGTAGGCACTCGCAAGAGATAAATATCGTCCTTCACCTGCGTTTCTCTTTTTTCATCTTTTTTCCCATACTCCAGATAGCAAACGTCGCCTGAGAACTCCAGAACAAAAATTTATTCACTCAACGGATTATAAATTCTGATTCTTTCGTGTTCGTAAACCGACGAACGAGACTGCCTCAATTTCAGATTTCTTCTTTCAGCCTTTTCAAATCCTGGCACGTTTCCATCTGCAGGCCTATGACCAAAACAACAGCAGCCACACTCTTCTGGACCTCACCCACATTCAACCAGCTTGGGGAAGAGCAATGGGCATTTACTGCATGTTAAAGAGATGGCCCAAAGCAAATACCCTTATATATTTAAATGAAACCAAATAATTCTACCCATTCAGAAGAAAACACTGAGATGACCCTTGAGCTCCGATTGATAAATCGAATGCTGTAGGACTTTAATAATTCAAAGTTGTATAGGCCAATAAAAATTCAAATTATCAAAATATTCTAATTAAAGATTTCACATATTTTTGGTGAGTTTTTGAATCCAATAAATTCTTTAAATGGAAACTCTTTCAATAAGTATACATTTATTGTAAAAAATCATGAATTAAAGAGCCCTATCCATTACACATACATATTGAAACAAAATACAATTTTAAATTATGTACAAAACAAAAATCTTATTGCAATTAAAGTACCTCCAGTGCATACTAGCAGAATGGTTTATTGTGTAAAATAAGTGTTTTGCAAAGAAAATATATCAAATATCTAATTGTCTACATAAGTTTTACTTCCTTACGCATTTTACGTGTAGCACTCATATAGTGCCCAAAATCATCGAATTAAGAAAGGTAAACTTACAATATCCACGAAACCCAAAGAATTACCTTACGTATGTGTCCCCAAAGAACTACCCTTAGAACAAACCCAAAGAATTACCTTACGCATTATTGGGAATCTTACCAAACTTTACACTCGGAGAATCTGGAAAGAATACAGAGAAGTGTATCTTAACTTGATTTTGGAGGCGATAAGAAAAAAGTAGAATAAATGTCGCTGGAGAACTTGCGGGTTAAGGCCAGGCTGTACCGTCTAATATAGTGCTGGTTATTCAGTGTTGTAAGATATTTACAACAGACTCAGTAGATCTACGTACTTAAATAGAGGGGATCACAGACGTAAAATTCAATTAAGTCTAGAGAGAAGAGATGTTGGAAAAATTAATTTTGAAAATCTAATTATAGCGATTAGGAGCTTGTCTGTGGACTTTTTCCACTATTCGTTCAGACGTATACAATACATTAAAAATTAACATTCGAGCGCTCATGTGAGCGTTAAATTCGTTGCATATTTGGATTTTTTCTGTATAGGATAACTTATTGAGTTGACATGTATTATTTAGCAATAGGTTTTACTATTATGTACCTGTAATTGGAGTCTACGACAAGCAGCATGGCTGTTCTGGGAACTGAGGCAAAGCAGCATTTCGCGATTTAGTGCTGAAGGACGTCCATTTACCCTCCCCGTGAATTCGTAACGAAGTTAATTGGTGTTTGGCAACTAAAAAGATACGAAAATAATTGTGTGTTTTCAATAAGTAACTTATCTTTGCCTGTTTCCCTCATTTTAGAATATAATAAAAACTATTCAATAACCATTTTTCAATTCCTTTCCACGGGGCCTTTTTTTTCATTTGTTTAATGCATGTTCGACTCATTCAGCCTTTCAAGCTTTGCTTTCATATATAATTTCATTTTCTTACATTACCATTACATATGGGAAATACATTGCTTTAATTTTACAATTACACACGAATATTGCACAAGTCACACAACAAATGCTTAAAGTAAAAGAAATACATTTATTTATTACAACAATAATTGTACTAAGGAAAGAACAAATAACTTTTATACTTGTTTCCCAATGTCCAATAGATTCATCTCTAAGAGTAATAGAAAAAGTAAACAATGTATTTTAGTACTTTTTTTTTTTTTTCATTTATTTTCTTCTTGTTCGGCCATGTGGCCTTTCAAGGGCTTGGATACAATAGATTTTTCATTGTTAGGAATAGGCATCCTTGGCATTTTGAGCTTGACATCACTGCTCCGTTTTTTTTAAGGTGTTGGATTGGGATTGGGATGATTTATTGTTTATTTAAAATTTACATGCTTTAATGTTAATTTTAGTACTGAATACTTCCCCTTCAGGTGTCTAAACAGCCAACTTACATTTTTTTTAATTCCCAGGGTGATGGGTGGGCAAAGTCAGTAGATAACGAAAAACGAAATTCAAGCAAGTGAAATAGTAAATTTTAGAACAGTCATTCTGAACAGAAATAAGTTTTTGAAAAGTTTCTTAGCCACAGTCAACCCCTCTACAGCGAAAAACGTGATTTTTAATTTTATTTATTTCGTCAACACAATGTTTCGTTACACTCTTTTATTACAAGTTAACTATTTTATCTGATTTTGTTTCCAATTTCCTTAGATTTTGTCACACATTTACGTAGATTTTCGCGCTGCATGACCTTGTGTGGAGGACTGTTACATTCAAAATATTCGTTAAACACTAGTCCCAGAAAAATCAAAATTACTAAAAAAATTCTGATCTAACATATGATAACATGTATATTATTGAATTTGTCTCTTTAAGCTCGTCATCATATATTGAAAAAATATGTATAGTTTAATTTCTAAAACAAAGTTACCTCAAATAGCACGTAAAATACAAGTGATAAAATAGAAATGAATACATGTATTAATTAGCCCCATTCCTCATACACTTCTGTGAAAAGTGCATTGCAATAACTTCAACCGTTCAAAAGTAATAAGAGGTGCTAAAGTTACGTGATTCACCCTGTATATTGAGGTTTAGCAGAAGCTTGCATACCCGCAGAAATGTCAACCCACCATCCCACTCGTTTCAGAAGACTGCAGGTCCAAACCACCCAATTATAACGGGTACCCCTATGCATGTCAGACCGGTATGAAGCGGTTGTACGCGCATGAAAGGTCTAATGATTTTAACGAATACCCGTATGAACCGAGTTGATCGATTTTAACGAGTACCCATATGAAACGCTCCCGCAATCTTTTGCGAAATGTTAAAAGGTAATTAAGAAATGCCTGGTTTGAAAATTTATATGGCATTATATAAACTGAGATGATTTATAAATCAATAAACGTGCTTAGTTGGTTTTATGTGTTGACACCTTCTTTTGCAAAACAAAGAAATATATTATACTGCATTTGTGTACTCTGGACTAACTTAAGCTTTCTTTTGTTTTGCTGGCATATAGGATTACACATTTTACGTGTTTTAGAACTAACAATATTAATCTAATTTCCTTTTAAAAAGCAATAAGTTATTTTTCTTGAAATTATGTGGTATTTTCTTTTTACAATTTCGGAAGAAATACAACAACAATACGGGAGAGTGCAACGCTGGCACTGGACCTCAATAAAGACCCCAGAAAAAGGCTCTCTTAATGTCTAGAAATAATTCCAACACAATTTGAAGACTGATACTCGGGAATTGGAATACTCTTCTGTTCAGCTCTGCGAAATTCCGTAAAAAATTAAGAGAACAACAATGTTTACGAGAGGTGAGGCTTTACAGGCTTGATTTGTATTTCGTTTCGGCCTATGCCGCTTATGGATTTATTATTTGGTCGGTTTTATTGATTACGGATTTTCTATTTCGTCTACAATTTTGTTTTACAAAGGTGTTAATTGTATCACATTAATTAAGTTTTAGAATTGTAGATCATAAGGGTACTTATAAATCTTTTAAAATTTTGTACTTATAACTATTACAGTGAAGTGCATAAATGTGTTATACTTGTACATTTTCGTCTACAACTTGTCAAATAAGCACAAATAAGATGATAAAACGTTCCCAGATAAGATTATAAAAAGTTCCCCGAAACCCAATGACTATAAGTGGTTAAACTATAATTCTAACATACAAATATTTTTTTGAAAAGTTTCTTAGCCACCCCTTCTACAGCGAAAAACGTGATTTTTAATTTTATTTATTTCGTCATCACAATTTTTCGTTACACTCTTTTATTACAATTTAACTATTTTATCTGGTTTTGTTACACTGTTTTATCTGCTAGAGAAAAATATGGAAAATAAGAAAAAATCGTCCTTTCAGAAAAAAACATTTTTTGATATTTTCTTAGCGCCAAATTCAAATGCAAACAAATACTTTGAAAAAATGTATCATGCCTTAGAAACCTGGAACAGGATTGAAAAAATCTCATAAGTTCCTCTTAAAACACAAATTGTTGTGGATTTATTTCAGATTGTTTTACTGCTGGGCTGCAGTTAAAAAAATGAAAAAATCATTTTTACTATTTTCCCACCTTTAAATCACCTTGACTTCAAATATCCTTTGAAAATATCTGCAACAGTTCTTTGCATTTATTTTAGAGTTTATTATACATGTATACATTGTTGAAGCACCCAGTAAAATTTTGACTTTGTTACAGGTAATAAATTTTCATGTTTTGAAAGCTTTCTAATCCATTGAATAAGTATATCATACGCTTGGGAAAAGCGATAGGTTTTGGCAGTTTATAAGAGATAAAATTACCTATTATAAGAAATATGTGAAGACTGAAACATAAATGGGAGTTCTTTCTGTCTCTGCAGCATAAACAAATTGTTTAAATTTTATATCATAGGTCATATTACATAATCTATAATAAAAGATGTAATGCATCTACGATTACTGATTATAGCACTTCGAACTTTTTGCTACAAAGTATCTACATACCGACTGCATCGTCTGTTACATTCTTATATCAAATTCCCAATAGACCAGTCTTAGCTGTAACTTATCCACTACCGTTTGTGAGCGAAGAACATATTAGCCTCTATATTTTGTAAGCCTTGCCAGATGCTGTAGCTGCCAAGTTCAACCCTTCTAACTTGTTTTCTTTCCGGTTAATCTCTCTCAGACGTTTCTTACATCAATCTTTCAAGATTTAGATAAGCAGTATTAGTACTAACTAGTCCAATAAATGCATTCAATAAGCTAAACAAATACTGGAACAGTAAACAATACGAACAAATTGAAGAAAAGATACATTGTTCTGGAACTACATTGTATTGTGCACAGAAAAAAATTCGATGTCAATATCGAAGGGAGAAGGAGAAATTGCCATAAAATTTGGTACAACTAGATGAGTGGAGCGGTGCAAAAGAAGTCAAAGAAGAAGATTATTGTTGATCACAATTCCTTTACGTAAATTCACAACAAAAACCTAAACCAAATTCAGCTAAGAAGGTATCTTACTCATTCTATATACAACACCCAGCGATAAAATACAAATCATATTAGAAATAAACCAAGTCGTAACCTTTAATGTGTTGTACAGCCTCTTAATATATTATCACTGTTAATGGTTCACTCGCAATGTACTGGCTCGGCGAAGACGCTAAGCACGCGCTCGTGCATTTCGCTCTGCCGCGTCCCTCCCGCGGACGCCGCCATGCGCTGCCGTCACGTCTTCCGGAATTTGTAAAAATTGAAATTCCCGCTAATAAATCTGCGTCTGTTGCAGTGGAGCTGCCCAATAGCCTATGCGCCGTTCGCTCTGCCGCCATAGACTTCAGGACCGGGCGACGCCTCCGAGACCGAGCCCCCTCCGCCGTCCGACCCCGCGCCGCCGCCACCGCCACCGGCGCGCCGCGCCGCGCGATCGCGGAATGGCGCCGCCCGGATAGGCGAGTTTATCTTTTATGGAGAACAAACGTGCGACAGATTGGGGTAGCAGCTTCCTTGTTTTGACCGCTACAAACCTGCGGCAGCGGCGCGGCGAGATAGAACGCCAGCGTTTTATGGCCCGCTGTGTAAAGCGCAGCGACGACTTCCCAAATAAGAAAATTCAATGCCCGCACGCGCACCGCCCCTATCGCACTTACCGCCGCAAATAAGATTTCTGTTTCGCGTGGAGAGCGTATTGGGACGGCGCTGCGCCGCGCAGGGCGCGGGCGGCGAAGCGGCGGCGGCAGAATGCGGAGACGGGAAGCGGGACGGAGGCAGGGAGGTGGCGGAGAGGAAGACTGTGCAGAGCAGGGTGGTGGACGCAGGGAGGTGAGGAAGGCGGGGGCGGGAAGACCGCATGTTGACCGCGGGGACGAAAGGGCGGGTGCCTTATGCGCAGAAGCTGTGGCAGCAGCAGTCGCAGGGCAGTCGCAGAAGCTGTGGCAGAAGACAGTGCAGAAGCAGTGGCAGAAGCTGCCTCACAGAAGCTGTGGCAGAGGCAAGTCGCAGAGGGGCAATCGCAGAGAGGCAAGTCGCAGAGGCAGTGCAGAAGCTGTGGAGCAAGGAGCTGTGCAGAAGCTGAATTGGCAGAAGCTGTGGCAAAGGCTTGGCGGTTGGAGGAGGTTTGGTTTCCGGAAGTGGCAGGAGGCCGGCCGGTGGGTTGATGGCGTGCTGTGGGAGTGGAGGTTGTGTTCGGCAGGGCTTTTGGGCTGAAGACGGAGGAGCAGAGAAGTTTGGCGTGTCACGGAGGCAGGGAGGAGGGGCGGCGGCGGAGATGGGAGAGAGTAGCGGTTGCGGGAGGTAGGTGGTGGAGAGCCAGGAACGAAAACAGGGTCAGATACAGGCGCGGAAGTAGAGACGGAGAAGCAGGGGCACGGAAGGCGGAGACGACGGAAGCGGCGGTGAGAGGCTGTGGCAGTGGCGACGCCGAAATTGTGGCGGAGTGACATAGGGCGGTGGCGGAGCTGTGGAGTTGGGGAGAGAAGACGAAGTTGTGCCAGAGGCGGCGCGCGGTGTTGCGCAGAGGCAGACGTAGGAGACAGTGGTTGTTTGCCCGGTCGCCATGAGATTAGGAGCAGGGTGAGATGCCAAAGTTGCTGAGCGTCAGTACGAGAGGGGTTTAGAACAGAGGTGATGGCAGAGTCGGGGATCGGGGGCGGGAGCGGGGGCGGAGGCAGAGCGCGGCGGCAGCGGGGGTAGTGGCGGGGGCGGAGCGGGGAGGCAAAAGAGACGGGGGGGCGTCGCCCAAAACGCGCAGAAAGCGCTCCGTTAACTCTTCTTGCTATTCGGCTTGCCTCGTTAAAAGTAGGTTGTAGAGTGGACGACGCGGGCGCGCGACCACATGCAAACAGTACGCAGAGATTTAAATTAGCGGGGCGAATATTCAATTTTTACAAATTCCCGGAGAAGAGGAGACGATGACGGCACAGCGCATGGGCGGCGGTCCGCGGGAGGGACGCGCAGAGCGAAATGCACGAGCGCGTGACTTGAGCGTCTTCGCCGAGCCGAGTACATTGCGAGTGACCAGTTAACAGTGGATAATATATTAAGAGGCACTGCTACAAACACATAAAGGTTTACGACTGTGGTTTATTTCTAATATTGATTTTGTATTTTATTCGGCTGGGTTTGTATATAGAATGAGTAAGATACCTTCTTTAGCTGAATTTTTGGTTTGGAAGGTTTTGTGAATCGGATGAATTGTACGTAAAGGAAGTGGTAGCGATCGAAAAACAATAATCTTCTTCTTTACTTCTTGTATGACGCGTGCCACGTGCAATCTAGGTGTGTAACCAACATTTTATTGGCAAAGATTTCTTCTTCATCCCTTCGATATTGACATCGTAAATTTGTTTCTGTGCACAAGATACAATGTAGTTCCAGGAACAATGGATATCTTTTTTCAATTTGCTCGTAGTTGTTTACTGCTTACCAGTATTTGGTTATAGCTTATGAATGGCATTTATTGACTATTTAGTAGCTAAATACTGCTTATCTAAATCTTGAAAAAGATTGATGTAAGAAACTCTGAGAAGAGTTAACCGGAGAAAAGAAACAAGTCTAGAAGGGTTTGAACTTGCAGCTACAGCATCTGGCAACGCCTTACAAAATATAAAGAGGCTAATAGGTGATTCTTCGCTCACAAACGGTAGTTGGATAAGTTACAGCTAAGACTGGCTCTATTGGGAATGTTGATAATAAGAATGCTAACAGACGATGCAGTCGGTATGTAGATACTTTGTAGCAAAAGAGTTCGGAAGTGCTTATTAATCGTTAATCGTAGATGCAGTACATCCTTTTATTATAGATTATGTTAATAATGACCTATGATATTAAAATTTAAACAAGAATATTGTTTATGGCATGCGAAGAGAGCAGAAAGAATTGCCCATATAAAGTGTTTCAAGTCGATATCACAGTTTCTTATAATAGGTAATATTATCTCTTATAAACTTGCCAAAACCTATCGCTTTTCCCAAGCGTTGAGAACTGGGAGAGAAGAGAGAGAATGAGAAGAAGACGAGGAAGAGAGAGAGAAGAAGAGAGAGAGAGAGAGATAGAGAGAGAGAGAGAGAGAAGGAGAAATGAGAGAGAGAAGAGGAGAGCAGGAGAATCGAGAGAGAGAGAGACAGAGAAGAAGAAGAGAGAGAGATGAAGAGAGAAGGAGATTCGGCAGAAGAGTGAAACAGAGAGAGAGAGAGAAAGAAGACCCGAGACCGAGAGATAGAAGAAATGATGAGAGACGAGAGAGAGAGAGATTAGAGAGTGAAGAAGAGAGAGAAGATTGAGACGATATTGAAGAGAGAGAGACAGAAGAGAGTGAGAAATAGAGATAATGAAACGAGAGAGAGTGAGACGAGAGAGAGAGACGAAGAGAGAGAGACGCAGAGAGAGAGAAGAGGAGACGAGAGAGACAGAGAGAGAGAAGAGAGAGATAGAAGAAAGAAGAGAGATAATATTTACTTATTTCAATGATAGAAAAGCCCTTCAAACAATGAAAATTTATTACCCTGTAACAAAGTCAAAAATTTTACTGGAGGACGTGCTTCAACAATGTATACATTTATAATAAACTCTAAAATAATGCAAAGAGAACTGATTGCAGAATATTTCAAAGGATATTTGAAGTCAAGGTGATTTAAAGGTGGGGAAAATAGTAAAATGAGAGTGTGTTTTTTCATTTATTTTAAGAAGGCGTGCAGTGAGAGACCCAGCAGTGTAAAACATCTGAAATAAATCCACAAACAATTTGTGTTTTTAAGAGGCAACGGTATGGATTTTTCAATCCTTCCAGGTTTCTAAGACAGTAGATACATTATTTTCAAAGTATTTGTTTGCATTTGAATTGGGCGCTAAGAAATATCAAAAAAATGTTTTTTCTGAAAGGATGATTTTTTTCTTATTTCCTATTTTTCTCTGAGCAGATAAAGTAGGATGTACAAAGAACCAGATAAATAGTTAAATTGTAATTAAAAAGAGTGTAACGAAAATTTGTCATGACGAAAATAAATAAAGATTTAAAAATCACGGTATTGGCTGTAGAAGGGTGGCTAAGAGAAACTTTTCAAAAAAAGATTTGTATGCTTAGAAGTCTAAGGTTTAAACCACCTTATAGTCATTTGGGTTTCCGGTGGAACTTTTTATAAGAAGCTTGATCTGGGAACGATTTTAGTACAGTACGAGAGATGAGTGATTGA
>BOPP01000121.1:2242558-2254964 GCA_017312745.1 Gryllus bimaculatus | reverse complement strand
CGGGGCAGAGGCGATGGGACTGTGGGCAGTCGGAAGGAGGTGGTCGAAATGAAGGGGTGGTGGAAGGGGAGGTGGTCATAGGGTCCGCGAGGGAGGTGGCGGTGGGGGCGGCGGTGATCGTCGGGGTGGTGGAAATGGTCGCTGTGTCTTCCAGTCTTCCAGCCACCCTTTCGGACTCCACTTCCCAGTCTCAGGTGCCGCACAGACAGACACGTCGCGGAGCCATTCCTGGTCTTTGCTGTCTTCATTCTCCTATTTTCATATCCGTTTCATAAAATTTATTTATCTTGAGTATTTTATATTTTCGTGACTGTTCAAACTTATTTTTCCTTCTTACTGCACTCTTCTGGACCCTTTCTGCTCTCAAAGTTCATCTATACGAACATACGTTACGTACAAAGTTCATCTATACGTATACAATCCCATACGTTTTGTTGCTATTCAACACATTTCTAGAGTATGGTATTTGCCGCATCTTATGGTCTTTTGAATATTGGATTTAGTAAATACGAGAAGTGCGATGTGCATCCATTTGCACAAGAATCATTAAAAAGACATAACAATTTGATGACAAATAAGGGAAAAATTGTTTTAAAAAAAGTAGTTTGTTAGTTAAATTTTGATGCATTTATATAATAATTTTAAGAAAACTAAAACAATTGTAACATAGACCCTATCTATACCATGCAAAACATACATCAATATATTGTTGTGTACGTATTAGTAAGTAATATTTCATGGGAAAATTTTGATTCAATGACCATATATAAGGTATTGTTTTATGGGCACACTAATATGTCTGATATTTCATTCTTACGGCTTTGTGGAAAGAAAGAACATTTTTCTTCAAAAGGAATGACACCTCAGAAATATGAGCGTTTGAAAGGCAAGTACTAAGAGGTTCGTCGGAACGTATGCCGTCCCCTTTTCTTCCGTGGATTGTGGCCTCTGTCTTAACGTTGGCCACTCTGCCTTCCTGCCACTGCAGTCATCTTTTCCTGTGTCCCACTCCACTCACCAAATCCTCACTTCCCCTGTGTCCCACTCCACTCTCTCGCCTCCCAAGGCAGCGTCCCGCCCGCCCTTCAGAAACCTTCAACCTATTTTCCATCAACTACGTTACGCACCTTGCCGTTGTCGTACCTCTCCCGCTGCCTCCTCCACTTGTCCCCGCACTTCCCTTCAGCAGAACAACTTTGAGAAACCGCCGAGGGCGGGACGTACCTCAAAACGCGTGGCGAAACAGCCCCCAATACTACTAGGGAGAAGCAGTAGTTCCCCTCCAGACGCAACTGTGAAAGCTGATACGATGCCTCGTTCGCGTAAGAATGATTGACAGCGCA
Organism: Gryllus bimaculatus; assembly: GCA_017312745.1. Taxonomy (NCBI): domain Eukaryota; kingdom Metazoa; phylum Arthropoda; class Insecta; order Orthoptera; family Gryllidae; genus Gryllus; species Gryllus bimaculatus. The sequence goes on along the minus strand of BOPP01000121.1, from coordinate 2,253,621 downwards.
GTGAAGGGCGGCTGTGACGGTTACGGTGTCTTCGCAATAGCGTAGCTTTCAACAACCGAGACAAACGCAGGATCGAATCAGGCAAGCAAGATTCAGACCCTTTCCCGACGACAGATGCGGTGGGGACCCGACACCTCTGGTACAAACAAGGGGCAACAAGAGGTAACCACCATCTCCACGACTTGTCGCATTTTTTCGATTGACTGATGTTTCTGGGGACGCCCTCTGATACAGTAATTACTCCCGTAAATGTAGTGAATGCATTATTGCGCGAAGTGGCGTTGCTCCTTCTCTTCTGGGTGATGTAATCCGACGTCGACATAAATGTCGGCTTGCGGGGAAGTTTTCTCTTGAGGTATCTCCTCCTGGTAAGGCACTGTCCCAGCCATGAGAATCTCTAAGCCGACTGGTCTCCCGGCGCCAGGGAAAATACCATTCAGGGCAGCTGACCGCGTGAATACCCCTCCAAAACGGCAGTTGAATTCGTCTACTAGCTGTATAGTCGACAATTCCGCCACCCGTTGGGACTCGATTCCTCGGACCTCTCGTTCAGAGGATCGCTACTTTTCCGTGGTTTTCACAATCCGAGAGCTGGAGCAATACCCTAACAAACGGGCCACAGTCCGTGCCGGATTTTTCCTGTCTAATTTCCAGTTCCATCCGCTCGACTTACGCACTTACATGCACTACACTGCCACCCTGAAGACCAGTCAGGGGCCTGGCTTGCCCTGTTTGGGAAGGTACTATTCTAGAGGAGAAACCTGGAGAGCGAACCCACAAGGCTACATGTAGGTCGGCTCCAGATCTGACGTTCCAACCAGGAGGGATGAACACAGCCTCCCCGGGATATACCAGATCGCCAAAACTAGCAAGGAAAGTAACAGATCCTTCGTGCCGACACACCACTCGAATTTTTTATGACACACGCAGTTCACTATCAGAATCCCGTATCCAAAATATTTACTATTTACTGCCAGGTTCCTCTGCAAGGCCTCCAAATAAATCATTGAGAAACAACTATAATATCTAGGAAAAGGGTCGGGGCGTCTACAGGTCCGTTGTTTGGCTGCCTTTACTGCCCTGCAATAAACAAGGGCTGTGTAGTTTCGCACCCAGTTCATCTTTCCTTGTTCCGGAAGAAGGAAATCCGCAATGATCACAGATCAAGTTGTTTTAAATCCCGTTAACATATTCGAGTTCGTCTTGAGTTACTTTCGTGACAAAGGTTTATCTTTGAATTGATCGAAAATAATAGCACAGTGAGCCCTTATGAGGAATCAACCTTCGATGGATGTGAAGGAAGTGTTTGTGAATCAAGTGATACAGTCTGCGATAAGATACTTCTACCACGGGTGATGATGTGGGCAAGTGTTTACTCGAATCAGAAAGCGAATCACCGGAAACTAGTGATACTGAATGTCAGTCTTCCTGCAAGTCCTCCGGTTCAGTTCATTATCCACGCCCTGTGAAAAATGCAAATGAAGATGTTAGCATTAGCTACAAGAAGAAAGCTGTGGAATTCTTGTTGAAAGAGGGCGGTAAGAAAAGATATTCTATATCACATGCTAGTGGAAATTTTAGCAGCGTGACGTCAGAGCGACATCTATATTTATGGAATATGCAAGTAGAAAACATGACAGCAAATCCTAAAGATCACAAAAAAATTAGGTTTGAGAAAATTTGGTCTCGATTTCAACTTGCAACACGAACAAATCAAAATGTATATGATGAAAACAGCAGACCCCGGAAATTTCACAAAGAACATGCAACTTTTCACAAGCAACGTTTCCACCTCTCACACCTGGATCAGTCGTTTACTTTATACATATAAAATTAAGAGCAGGAAAAAAACAAAATATGTATCGCTCATCACTCATGTACATGACAAAACAATAGAATGTGGATACAGAGGAATTTCTCGAAAATGCCAATGAGAGATATTCACATTACTCTCTGTCTTCTGTGAAGAATTCAGACCAAAATGGATTTGCACGCGCAATGCGATCGAAACCGACATTATCGTTTGTTGGTGAAACACACACCGAGTCAGTTGCTAAATCAGTTAGTGCTTTATCACATTCATACACTATAATGCCAACAATGGCAGATGGATCTTCGTTGCCCCAATTATTCATAGTGCTGCAGGAACCAAAATAATTTTTCCGCCCGGTAGTCTCCAAAAGAATGTTTCAAGCCTAAAATCTAATTGGTTACTGGTACACTATAACGAAAATTGGGAAAGAAAGAGTTTAAACAGTGGTTTAAAGAAGCGTTTTCCCATTTGTAAGCGAAACGTGTGCTCTGCCATTTGATTCATAGACAACGTACAATGAAAAAACTCGTATTGAAGATATTCTTCCAGGTAAGACAGTTGAATTGCCCCAGATACATCCTAGAACTACAGGAATAAATTTAACCAAAAGTTCTTCCGACAGTGAAAAGATATGTATCGCCACTTACCGGAAAAAATTGTCTCACAAGAGTATAAACGAAAAAGTTTCCGATAGTGACAGAATTATTCAATTTCAATCCTTCATTCATTTTCAATTTTCTTCTCCTCTTTCCCTGAATATGATAAGGTATTCTTGGTTTGCTACAAGGTACATGCGGCCTCCTGAATTTGTAGTGCCCGTCAAATATTGCCTTGAAACTACGAAAAACCAATTTGGAGAAGAATGTGACAATGAAGTTTTAATTCGTTGTGCGTAGTGTAAAAAGCATGTATGTTTTAATTATTCAGTGGAAACCAGTCATTTCTGCTTTTTATTCGTGCCGCACTTACTTGCAACGAGGAAGGTGGGGCCACCGCCCACCGCCGCCGCCGCTGCCACCCCACCGGCCGCCACCGCCGCCACCACCGCACTACCACTACCACTTACCACCGCCAACCCCACCCCACCACCCTTCCTCGTGCAAGTAAGTGCGGCACGAATAAAAAAGCAGAAATGACTGGGTTTCCACTGAATAATTAAAACATACATGCTTTTTACACTACGGCCCACAACGATTAAAACTTCATTGTCACATTCTTTCTCCAAATTTGGTTTTTCGTAGTTTCAGGCAATATTGACGGGCACCTACAAATTCAGGAGGCCGCAAGTTACCTTGTAGCAATACCAAGAATTACCTTATCATAATTCCGGGAAAAGAGAGAAAGAAAATTGAAAATTGAATGAAGGATGAAATTGAATAATTCTGTCACTATCGGAAACTTTTTCGTTTTATACTCTTGTGGCTATTGTGAGGACAAATTTTGTCCGGTCAAGTGGCGATAAATCTTTTCACTGTCGCGAAGAACTTTTGGTTAAATTTATTCCTGTAGTTCTAGAATGTATCTGGGGGCAAGTCAACTGTCTTAACTGCGGAAGATATCTTCCAATTACGAGTTTTTTCATTGTACGTTGTCTATGAAATCAAATGCCAGGAGCAAACGTTCGCTTTAACAAATGGGAAAAACGCTTACTTTAAACCACTGTTAAACTCTCTCTTTCCCAAATTTTCGTTATAGTGTACCAGTAAACCAATAGATTTTAGGCTTTGAACATTTCTTGTGGAGACTACCGGGCGGAAAAATTATTTTGGTCCTGCAACACTATGAATAATTGGCGGCAACGAAGATCCATCTGCCATTGTTGGCATTATAGTGTATGAATGTGATAAAGTACTAACTGATTAGCACTGACTCGGTGTGTTGTTTCACCAACAAACGATAATGGGTTTCGATCGCATTGCGCCGCTGCAAATCCATTTGTCTGAATTCTTCACAGAAGACAGAGGAGTAATGTGAATTATCTCTCATTGGCATTTTCGAGAAAATTCCTCTGTATCCACATTCTATTGTTTTTGTCAGTACATGATGTGAGAGCGATACATATTTTGTTTTTTTTCCTGCTCTTAATTTTATATGATATAAAGTAAACGACTGATCCAGGTGTGAGAGGTTGGAAACGTTGCTTGTGAAAAGTTTTTGCATGTTCTTTGTGAAAATTTCCGGGGTCTTCTGATTTTCATCATTATTTACATTTATGATTTGTCGTGTTGCAAGTTGAAATCGAGACCAAATTTTCTCAAACCTAATTTTTTTGTGATCTTTAGGATTTTGCTGTTCATGTTTTCTACCTTGCCTAGTCCATAAATATAGAGTGTCGCTCTGACGTCACGCTGCTAAAATTTCCACTAGCAATGTTGATATAGATATCTTTTCTTACCGCCCTCTTTCAACAAGAATTCCACAGCTTATCTTCTTGTAGCAATGCTAACAATCTTCATTTGCATTTCACAGGGCTGGATAATAGAACTGAACCGGAGGACTTGCAGGAAGACTGACATTCAGTATTCACTAGTTTCCGGTGATTCGGCTTTCTGATTCGACGTAAACACTTGCCCACTCATCACCCCGTGGGTAGAAGTAGGCTTATCGCAAGACTGTATCACTTGATTCAGCAAACACTTCCTTCACATCCAATCGAAGGTTGATTCCTCATAAGGCTCACTGTGCTATTTATTTTCGATCAATTCAAAGATAAACCTTTGTCACGAAAGTAACCAAGACGAACTCGAATATGTTAACGGGAGTTAAACAACTTGACTGTGATCATTGCGGATTTCCTTTCTCACGGAACAAGGAAGATGAACTGGGTGCGAGAAACTACACAGCCCTGTTTATTGCAGGGCAGTAAAAGGCAGCCAAAACAACGGACCTGTAGACGCCCCGACCTTTGTCCTAGATATTATAGTTGTTCTCAATGATTATTTGGGAGGCCTTGCAGCAGAACCTGGCAGTATATAGTAAATATTTTGGATACGGATTCTGATAGTGAACTGCGTGTGTCATAAAAAATTCGAGTGGTGTGTCGCACGAAGGATCTGTTACTTTCCTTTGCTAGTTTTGGCGATTCTGGTATATTCCCGGGGAGGGCTGCTGTGTTCACATCCCTCCTGGTTGGAACTCAGATCTGAGGCCGACTACAGTAGCCTTGTGCAGTTTCGCTCTCCAGATATCTCCTCTAGAATAGTACCTTCCCAAACAGCGGCAAGCAGCCCCTGGACTGCGTCTTCAGGTGCAGTTGTAGTGCATTGTAAGTGCGTAAGTCGAGCGGATGGGAAACTGGAAATTAGACAGGAAAAAATCCGGCACGGACTGTGGCCCGTTTGTTAGGTATTTGCTCCGCTCTCGGATTGGAAAAACACGGAAAAGTAGCGATCCTCTGAACGAGAGTCCGAAGGAATCGAGTCCCAACGCGGGTGGCGGAATTGTCACTATACAGCTAGTAAGACGAATTCAACGCCACGTTTTGGAGGGGTATTCACGCGGTCAGCTGCCCTGAATGGATTTTCCCCTGGCCCGGTGACCAGTCGGCTTAGAGATTCCATGGCTGGGACAGCTGCCTTACCAGGAGGGAGATAACCTTCCAAGAGAAAACTTCCCGGGCAAGCCGACATTTATGTCGACGTCGCGAGTTACATCACCCAGAAGAGAAGGTAGCAACGCCACTTCGCCGCAATTAATGCATTCACTACATTTACGCGGAGTAATTACTGTATCAGAGGGCGTCCCCAGAAACATCAGTCAATCGAAAAAATGCGGAACAAGTCAGTTGGAGCATGGTGGTTACTTTCTCTTGCCCCTTGTGCTACCAGAGGTGTCGCGGTCCCCACCGCATCTGTCGTCGGAAAGGGTCTGAATCTTGCTTTGCCTGATTCGATCCTGACGTTGTCTCGGTTTGTGAAAGCTACGCTATTGCGAAACCACCGTAACCGTCACAGCCGGCCCTTCACTGCGCTGTCCAATTCATTCTTTACGCAAACGAGCATCGTATCAGCTTTCACAGTTGCGTCTGGTAGGGGAACTACGCTCTCCCCTTAGTAGTATTGGGCTGGTTTCGCCACGCGTTTTGAGGTACGTCCCGCCTCGCGCCGGTTTCGCAAAGTTGTTCTGCTTGAAGCGAAGTGCGGCGGACAAGTGGAGGAGCAGGCGGGAGAGGTACGACAACGGCCCAAGGTGCGTAACGTAATCGTTGATGGAAAATAGGCTTGCAAGGTTCTGAAGGGCGGGCGGGACGCTGCCTTGGGAGCGAGAGAGTGGAGTGGGACACAGGGAAGTGAGGATTTGGCTGAGTGGAGTGGCGACACAGGAAAAAGATGAACTGCAGTGGCAGAAGGCAGAGTGGCCAAACGTTAAGACAGAGGCCACAAATCCACGGAAGAAAGGGGACGCATTACGTTCCGACGAACCCTCTTAGTACTTGCCTTTTCAAAACGCTCATATTTACTGATGGGTGTCATTCCTTTTGAAGAAAAATGTTCTTTCTTTTCCACAAAGCCGGTAAGAATGAATATCAGACATATTAGTGTCCCATAAAACAAAATACCCTTATATTATGGTCATTGAATTCAAAATTTTCCCATTGAAATATTACTTACTAATACGTCACAACAATATATTGCATTGTATGTTTTGCATGCGTTATAGATAGGTCTAGTTACAATTGTTTTAGTTTTTCTTAAAATTATTATAGAAAGCATCAAATTTAACTAACAACTACTTTTTTTTAAAAACAATTTTTTCCCGTATTTGTCATCAAATTGTTTATGTCTTTTTAATGTCTTGTGCAAATGGATGCACACGCACTTTCTCGTATTATACTAAATCCAATATTCAAAAAGACCATAATGCCCGGCAAATACCATACTCTAGAAATGTGTTGAATAGCAACAAAACGTATGGGATCTGTATACGTATAGATGAACTTTGTACGTAAACGTATGTTCGTTATTAGATAACTTTGAGAGCAGAAAGCGGTCCAGAAGAGTGGCAGTAAGAAGGAAAAATAAGTTTGAACGTCACGAAATAATAAAATACTCAAGATAATAAATTTTATGAAACGGATATGAAAATTAGTGAGAATGAAAGACCAAGCAAAGACAGAATGGCTCCGCGACGTGTCGTCTGTTGGCGGCACCTGGACTGGGAAGTGGAGTCCGAAAGGTGGCTGCGAAGACTGGAAAGACACAGCGACCATTTCCACCACCCCGACGATCACCCGCCCCGCCCCCCACCGCCACTCCCTCGCGGAACCCTTATTGACCACCTCCCCTTCCACCACCCCTTCATTCGACCACATCCTTCGACTGGGCCCACGAGTCCCATCGCCTCTGCCCCGGGAGCTGCCCAATAGCCTATGCGCCGTTCGCTCTGCCGCCATAGACTTCAGGACCGGGCGACGCCTCCGAGACCGAGCCCCCTCCGCCGTCCGACCCCGCGCCGCCGCCACCGCCACCGGCGCGCCGCGCCGCGCGATCGCGGAATGGCGCCGCCCGGATAGGCGAGTTTATCTTTTATGGAGAACAAACGTGCGACAGATTGGGGTAGCAGCTTCCTTGTTTTGACCGCTACAAACCTGCGGCAGCGGCGCGGCGAGATAGAACGCCAGCGTTTTATGGCCCGCTGTGTAAAGCGCAGCGACGACTTCCCAAATAAGAAAATTCAATGCCCGCACGCGCACCGCCCCTATCGCACTTACCGCCGCAAATAAGATTTCTGTTTCGCGTGGAGAGCGTATTGGGACGGCGCTGCGCCGCGCAGGGCGCGGGCGGCGAAGCGGCGGCGGCAGAATGCGGAGACGGGAAGCGGGACGGAGGCAGGGAGGTGGCGGAGAGGAAGACTGTGCAGAGCAGGGTGGTGGACGCAGGGAGGTGAGGAAGGCGGGGGCGGGAAGACCGCATGTTGACCGCGGGGACGAAAGGGCGGGTGCCTTATGCGCAGAAGCTGTGGCAGCAGCAGTCGCAGGGCAGTCGCAGAAGCTGTGGCAGAAGACAGTGCAGAAGCAGTGGCAGAAGCTGCCTCACAGAAGCTGTGGCAGAGGCAAGTCGCAGAGGGGCAATCGCAGAGAGGCAAGTCGCAGAGGCAGTGCAGAAGCTGTGGAGCAAGGAGCTGTGCAGAAGCTGAATTGGCAGAAGCTGTGGCAAAGGCTTGGCGGTTGGAGGAGGTTTGGTTTCCGGAAGTGGCAGGAGGCCGGCCGGTGGGTTGATGGCGTGCTGTGGGAGTGGAGGTTGTGTTCGGCAGGGCTTTTGGGCTGAAGACGGAGGAGCAGAGAAGTTTGGCGTGTCACGGAGGCAGGGAGGAGGGGCGGCGGCGGAGATGGGAGAGAGTAGCGGTTGCGGGAGGTAGGTGGTGGAGAGCCAGGAACGAAAACAGGGTCAGATACAGGCGCGGAAGTAGAGACGGAGAAGCAGGGGCACGGAAGGCGGAGACGACGGAAGCGGCGGTGAGAGGCTGTGGCAGTGGCGACGCCGAAATTGTGGCGGAGTGACATAGGGCGGTGGCGGAGCTGTGGAGTTGGGGAGAGAAGACGAAGTTGTGCCAGAGGCGGCGCGCGGTGTTGCGCAGAGGCAGACGTAGGAGACAGTGGTTGTTTGCCCGGTCGCCATGAGATTAGGAGCAGGGTGAGATGCCAAAGTTGCTGAGCGTCAGTACGAGAGGGGTTTAGAACAGAGGTGATGGCAGAGTCGGGGATCGGGGGCGGGAGCGGGGGCGGAGGCAGAGCGCGGCGGCAGCGGGGGTAGTGGCGGGGGCGGAGCGGGGAGGCAAAAGAGACGGGGGGGCGTCGCCCAAAACGCGCAGAAAGCGCTCCGTTAACTCTTCTTGCTATTCGGCTTGCCTCGTTAAAAGTAGGTTGTAGAGTGGACGACGCGGGCGCGCGACCACATGCAAACAGTACGCAGAGATTTAAATTAGCGGGGCGAATATTCAATTTTTACAAATTCCCGGAGAAGAGGAGACGATGACGGCACAGCGCATGGGCGGCGGTCCGCGGGAGGGACGCGCAGAGCGAAATGCACGAGCGCGTGACTTGAGCGTCTTCGCCGAGCCGAGTACATTGCGAGTGACCAGTTAACAGTGGATAATATATTAAGAGGCACTGCTACAAACACATAAAGGTTTACGACTGTGGTTTATTTCTAATATTGATTTTGTATTTTATTCGGCTGGGTTTGTATATAGAATGAGTAAGATACCTTCTTTAGCTGAATTTTTGGTTTGGAAGGTTTTGTGAATCGGATGAATTGTACGTAAAGGAAGTGGTAGCGATCGAAAAACAATAATCTTCTTCTTTACTTCTTGTATGACGCGTGCCACGTGCAATCTAGGTGTGTAACCAACATTTTATTGGCAAAGATTTCTTCTTCATCCCTTCGATATTGACATCGTAAATTTGTTTCTGTGCACAAGATACAATGTAGTTCCAGGAACAATGGATATCTTTTTTCAATTTGCTCGTAGTTGTTTACTGCTTACCAGTATTTGGTTATAGCTTATGAATGGCATTTATTGACTATTTAGTAGCTAAATACTGCTTATCTAAATCTTGAAAAAGATTGATGTAAGAAACTCTGAGAAGAGTTAACCGGAGAAAAGAAACAAGTCTAGAAGGGTTTGAACTTGCAGCTACAGCATCTGGCAACGCCTTACAAAATATAAAGAGGCTAATAGGTGATTCTTCGCTCACAAACGGTAGTTGGATAAGTTACAGCTAAGACTGGCTCTATTGGGAATGTTGATAATAAGAATGCTAACAGACGATGCAGTCGGTATGTAGATACTTTGTAGCAAAAGAGTTCGGAAGTGCTTATTAATCGTTAATCGTAGATGCAGTACATCCTTTTATTATAGATTATGTTAATAATGACCTATGATATTAAAATTTAAACAAGAATATTGTTTATGGCATGCGAAGAGAGCAGAAAGAATTGCCCATATAAAGTGTTTCAAGTCGATATCACAGTTTCTTATAATAGGTAATATTATCTCTTATAAACTTGCCAAAACCTATCGCTTTTCCCAAGCGTTGAGAACTGGGAGAGAAGAGAGAGAATGAGAAGAAGACGAGGAAGAGAGAGAGAAGAAGAGAGAGAGAGAGAGATAGAGAGAGAGAGAGAGAGAAGGAGAAATGAGAGAGAGAAGAGGAGAGCAGGAGAATCGAGAGAGAGAGAGACAGAGAAGAAGAAGAGAGAGAGATGAAGAGAGAAGGAGATTCGGCAGAAGAGTGAAACAGAGAGAGAGAGAGAAAGAAGACCCGAGACCGAGAGATAGAAGAAATGATGAGAGACGAGAGAGAGAGAGATTAGAGAGTGAAGAAGAGAGAGAAGATTGAGACGATATTGAAGAGAGAGAGACAGAAGAGAGTGAGAAATAGAGATAATGAAACGAGAGAGAGTGAGACGAGAGAGAGAGACGAAGAGAGAGAGACGCAGAGAGAGAGAAGAGGAGACGAGAGAGACAGAGAGAGAGAAGAGAGAGATAGAAGAAAGAAGAGAGATAATATTTACTTATTTCAATGATAGAAAAGCCCTTCAAACAATGAAAATTTATTACCCTGTAACAAAGTCAAAAATTTTACTGGAGGACGTGCTTCAACAATGTATACATTTATAATAAACTCTAAAATAATGCAAAGAGAACTGATTGCAGAATATTTCAAAGGATATTTGAAGTCAAGGTGATTTAAAGGTGGGGAAAATAGTAAAATGAGAGTGTGTTTTTTCATTTATTTTAAGAAGGCGTGCAGTGAGAGACCCAGCAGTGTAAAACATCTGAAATAAATCCACAAACAATTTGTGTTTTTAAGAGGCAACGGTATGGATTTTTCAATCCTTCCAGGTTTCTAAGACAGTAGATACATTATTTTCAAAGTATTTGTTTGCATTTGAATTGGGCGCTAAGAAATATCAAAAAAATGTTTTTTCTGAAAGGATGATTTTTTTCTTATTTCCTATTTTTCTCTGAGCAGATAAAGTAGGATGTACAAAGAACCAGATAAATAGTTAAATTGTAATTAAAAAGAGTGTAACGAAAATTTGTCATGACGAAAATAAATAAAGATTTAAAAATCACGGTATTGGCTGTAGAAGGGTGGCTAAGAGAAACTTTTCAAAAAAAGATTTGTATGCTTAGAAGTCTAAGGTTTAAACCACCTTATAGTCATTTGGGTTTCCGGTGGAACTTTTTATAAGAAGCTTGATCTGGGAACGATTTTAGTACAGTACGAGAGATGAGTGATTGA
>BOPP01000121.1:2225579-2242533 GCA_017312745.1 Gryllus bimaculatus | reverse complement strand
GGAATCCGCCGCCGCCATCCTTTATTTTCCCCCCTCGATGCTTGTTCTGCCAGTTACGGAGTCGGGGCGTGTTGATGCGAGTGTCATTTTTGACGACGGTGATTGAAGAGTCCGGCGCGCCGACGAAGGCCTTGGCTCGGAGGCGAGGCGCTATTATTAGGCGACGGCCCTCGGGGCGCGCGATTCGCTGCTCCACAGCAGCCTCGCAGGGCCGGACTCGCCTCCGCACGCCTGCGCTTCCGGAACTATGCTCCAAAGATTTTTTAAAGGGGAACTAGCCGCAGCTGCTGACGCCGGTATAAGAGCTTTAAACTACTAGTGCATGTATTTGCATGTAGTATGTAGGGCAGCCCAACTCTCATGATATTGTCTGGACTCAGTGACTGATGAGTAATCAACAGACGAATAAGATTCAATATTTGACTTTTCAATTGCTGATGTAAAATGTGCGGGCAAAACCACATATTATTTTTCGTAATAAAATATAATGAGGAAATACAATAACGAAATGAATTCAGAAAATACGTTACATAAGTTTCATGGTTTAATCATTTTGTAATTAACATGTTAAACTTTTTCTTTGACCATCGAATAATTTCTAGTTTTAACTGTTTGAAACAAAACAGGGCAAACTATATTTACGTAATATTTGATTAATAGGACCTATGGTTAAATTTATATGATATACTTGTAGCAGAAATAAATGTGAATTTCTTAACAGAAAGTCATCGCATTTTACGAGAATCCTCTGCGGAACGCATAGTAGCGGACACCTGGCCAAATGAAATGACACATATAGGCAAGTTTTTTGTTGATACAAACAAAGGCTCTCTACATTTATTTTCCAACACTGAGATACCTTTGAAACATCGCTTTAAGCCGACTTCTAAAAATCACAATTCTGCAATGTGTATTTCAAATAAAACTTCGACAGAAGAGCCAACTAATATTGAATTACTGATGAAAGATTTAGCCAATAGATACTCCTTGGCCTAGATACCCCATGGTTGACTTATTGCACAAACAGTTAGAATGTCTTTGCGTCAAAATGAAATATTTACCACCGAGTCGGTTTAGTATTCCACGTGAGGTATTTCTATTTCCCATTTCCTGTTTCCTGTATTTGTTGCGGCAACGTGAATCTCCCATGGCAACCACTCCCCCACTCGTCCATTCGCGCCCAATTCCCGGCCGCCTCCGCTTGTTTCGCAGCGACAACGGTGGTAAAGGTGGAAGCGAAGGCGCCGGTGCAGGTGTTAGTAGTGGTGGATGTGGTGGTGGCGGTGATGCTGTAGGAGGTGAAGATGGTGGTGGAGGCCGAGGTGCAGGTGGAGGTGAACGTGGACATGATGGTGGAGGAAGAGGTGGTGGTTCATTGATTATTTATTCCGGTCGCGAAAACTGATGAGGTTATTATTCCCGTAAGTGAATTGCATGCTTTATCGCGGGATGCGGTGGTGGTGGTGACGGTGGTGATGATCTTTCTTCGCTGGATAGCAAGATCCGGCGCCGATCTATGGCAACTCGCGCAGATTTTCCCCAACCAGGTATCTCCCACCGGCGGGCACCTCCCCATCCGGGACAAGTTCTAAGCTCCCGGCATGTGAGATTGTATAGTGCGTGTAAATGCGAGTACGTAAGGAGTGAGAATAGGACAAGGAAGGAAAGATAGCGCGCAGTCCGTGTCCCGTTGTTAGGTTACTGCTCTGGCATTCGCCAGGTGTTGATTCGAGAAACACCGGAAAACTCTCAGAGCAGTCAGCGGCTGGAATTCTTCTCCAGAAAGCGGCTGAATTCGGCCTAGCTATCTAGGTAGTGTCGAAAATTCTGACACCGTCGGGACTCGAACCCTAGTGCCTCTCGGTGAGAGGTGGTGGAAATGGCGAAAATGGAGGTGGGGTAGGTGGAACGGAGGTGGAAACGGAGGCGGTGGCGCGGGTCGCGGCGCGCGATGCGTCGGGTGTCTGGGCCAACGCACCCGGCTCAGCGCCCGCCCACAAAAAAATAGCGCTGCTTTCGACAGAGACGCTGAATAAATAGACGGCACCGCCCGCGAGCCCGTGAGCTGTTTGCCGATGGCCGCTATTGATTTCGTCAAAGCGTACCGACCGCGCACTTTCCCCGGACGATTGTCCGGTCGCACGGGCGTTCATTGCTGTCGCTGCGGACGCGACGCGACGCGCTTCAGTACGATACAAAGTTCCCCGAATCGGATTGTGTGGGAATATTTTGTCGTAACCGCCATTTCAAAAGGCAGTTCATCAATTTTCATTAAGAATAATCTCCATTAGGTGAAAAAAGGTCTCGCAATCACACTTTCAGATTAACAGAAAACACGCTGGGAGTATTAGGCAAGAGTATTCAAAACTATAAGTAAGGAATGAACTTAAGACCATTAACCGATTAATAATGCGACAAATTTGAAACATTTGTAACACGAGTGTTTGAGTCTGTTCGAATTAAAATGTACAAAAAGAACTGTGATCTTGTTAGGTCTTGCTAACAGCCTCCATAGGAGGTAAGGAATGTGATTCAGCAGCGACTGCTACATGACTACTTTGCGTTTCTTAGACGGCGGGTGTGTAGTCTACGGTTCGCTTCCTTGCGTTTTTAATCGTGTTTTTATATACTTCTTACCATTCAATTGTGATGTACCAGGAATCCCACCCAAGGTATTTAAAAATAGGGGACTATGCATCGAACACATGTTTACTTTAGAATTGGATGCATACCAATAATGTAGACCAAGGAAGACACGTCGTCAGGACAACGGGTCAACAAACTTTGTGTTCCATGGTCGAGGATCTGGACGAGATTCGTTTGTAAAGCATGGCCCCGGGACATAATGTTGAATAAATGACAGACAGTGTTGAAAATCGAGGTTTAGGCTAGGAAATATTTTCATATTAGGAAACAGAAAACTTATATTGGTTGTGTGATTTGTACATGCAAAGTGTATAATTTGTAATTCGAGGGTATCATTCTTAGCTTGCGTTGTAATTTGTGATTTTTGGGATTCATGCAAAATACACTTCGTACTTGGGAAATTAATGTAGAATAATTTAATAACTGGGCATACATATTGTTTTAAGTTAAGGAAAATGACAGGCACTCGCGAGTAGGCGCTTCATTCGAGGCGTAGGAAGGGAAAGTCGCGGATTGCATTAATTAATTATAGTATATTATTACCAAACAGTTAGGATTTCCGGGGAACATTAGAAAAATTCTCTCGCTGCCAGAATTTACGACGACAACAGAAGCATCGCGAGGACACCCATCGACGGCATCCGGACGGAAGACCTCTTCAAGACCGGTGTGGAAGATATTCCCTTTATCTTACAAACATTTATACAAGAAATACCGTACAGTGACTAAACAATTTAAAGATACATCATTAATGAGTGCAAAGGCCAATAGTAAACCAAATGTAGATCCGCCGAATAAATGTCAATTCTTTATTAGGAAACAAAGTAAATATACTGATAATATGTAGACGTTGCCATCGTTTTTTTTAAATAACAGGATAATGCAGCAGAACTTCCAGGAATCGCGTTTGCAAGTTGCGTAGTCACGTTTTGTGGGTTCTTTATCCCCAAAACTTGGTTTACGGCAAAACGTTTGTCTGTCCTTTCGCCCGTGAACAACACTAGTGACTAAACCGTTCAGATGATAAACTTTATGAAGTTTCAAAAATGGCAAATATAAATAAAGCGAGAAAATATTTGCTGTATAACCACTCTTTTTTGTTTGTGGCGCAGATTTGGCATATTTATTAATCCCCTGCCACCCTTCTTTCGAGGCAGATGTGATCCCCTCATAGAAGAATTATCATCATCTTCATTATTATTTTTATTACCGTTATTATTAACAATAAAATACGTATCATTTATATTACCATTACAATTATTAAGTGTTATACTTAATATAGAATTCAACAGAAGTATTGGATCATTTTTATATCAAGTATTGATCTATATGACTGTGGAGAGGTACACATTGATTTAAACTCTTAAGCTTCTGTCAGTAAGTGAATTTCACAAAATGAGCTGAAACTGTAGAGACAAGTTAATTAATGCCTTTACTGAAATGAACGTTTCGAGTGAAAAATTAGAAATCTATGCCAAATCGGCTTTCGCACAAATATTGTGCATTGTATGGCTTAGTAAAGTTTCAATAGAAGTGAAAAGTGTTGTGTGGGTTTTGTTGGTTTGGGACATTCTAAATGAAATGGAAGGACAAAATGAGCAGGATACGTTTCTAGTAAGACTTGCAGGAGAAAGGCGTAAGGTTACAGGAGAAAGAGGTGGATGGTACAAGAAAAGGAAACATAGGAAGCGGGAACACACTTGGAAGATGCGAAAGCCGACGAAACGGGTAAAACATGACAATGAAGACCGACATGTAATTGGACAGTGCAGCGAGGACGCGCCGCTGAGGGCACCGATCAATGAATCTCTCACCGTAGCCGGACAGGGGAGCCCGAATTTGGGAAAATTGATTCTGGTCAGCCGCAGCGAGAAGTATGGCGTAGTGTACTACAGTATCCGGTTTCTCGAGCTCTGCCTTTGGATTAGGTGTAAGTAACCGAAAGTTCTGCCATATTTGGTCGTGCGTTTTAGAACGAAAAAGAAAGATATAGAAGTAAGTGTTTTACAAATGATGTGGAAAGGAAAAAAAGAACAATAGATTCATAGTTGGCTATTATTGGTGTGGGCTTCGGAGGTCGAAAGCTAGACAAATTATACTGCGTCCTATTTCTTAACCCGAAAATGCAGTTCCTTACCGTCAATGGTGAAAGGTGTGATTGGTGCAGTTTGCCGAGTCAGGATTTGTATGGATGTTGAACAACGGGTTGAAAGTACGACCCTTTCATATGAATGTATTAACTCTTAAAAAAGATGTGCATGAGGTCAGATATTTTTGGGGCACGAGCGCCTTCACACGAACTCACTGCCAAGATAATCGCACGTTTTGCTCCCTGATAATAATCGTAGCATTTATTTTCTTCTTTACACAAAGTAATCTTATGTTACATATTTGGTCATAAAAGAAACGACTTGAGTCAAACATCAATTTCTCGGTATTGAGGATCCCCAAAACGGATTCTGACTACACAACTTGAAAGAGAGTGAAATTTACTACATGTAGGAACATGATTTATCATATTTTCTTTACCAGGGTCCGGCAATAACAGTCTTTCCGTTGAAAACTTGCCGATTTTCGGCGCAAGATTACAATAATTCCTCTTGTTACGAAGCAAGGCGAGAAAGTAAAAGTATGTAACTGAATTTCCTCGAATATCCTGATGAACTTAAATAATTAACTCTTCAAGAAGACAATGAATATACGCTTCTGATTTTTTCAAAAGAAATAATGAGTTAAAATCTCAACCATTCAATATACTTATGATTACTGTAGAATACAGGCAATTCAGGACAGTAGTTGAGACCTGAACTATCAGAAGAACTATCTGAAAGAATAGGTAATTGACAGACGCAGAAAATGTCCGGGCAGGGACTGGCGAACAAATCATTGTTTCTCGTTCTGCATTATCAGACAGCTTATCTGGGAAGGCACAACTAGCTTGTTAAATTTATAAGTATATTGCTGTAAACGTGATGAGTACGTTTTCACTCCCATTTTACGACACTCATATATACCAGTCAGTTCCCTCATTGGAATCAGTTCAATTGGAGATACATTGGTTCTTACAGACGGTAAACTGAATTATAATATGAAACTGAAGGACCTAGATAATTGCAGGATTCGGTGCAGCACGCGTGTTACCGCAAAGTGTAAACACTAACATGCCCTACACTACCACACATGCAAGGAGACCGGTCGTGAACTCAGAACTTGTGATGGCTGCGGTGGTGACCTGCTGGTGGGAGATACCTAGTTGGGAAAACGCTAGCCGGATATCACCATCCATCCGTGGAAGATATCCGCCACCTCCCGAGGAAAAATTCATGCACTACACTTACGGGACTAAAGAACATATCGGTTGACGACCACGGATTCACTATCCAATCTATCAATCAATCTTTTATAGTTATGGAGCGCGGCATTCCTCCTGTGTACTTATAAACACGCTCCGAAAATAAAGGTATTGGAACATCTTGTATAAATATATTCTACTTAGTTTTCTCTATGGATTGGACATTCGACCTTGAAGTGCTGCAGTTAGTTGGGATAAATCGTAAACGAAATTCATACGGTAGTTGGTAAGTTTTGCGAAGTTTTCATGATGACTTTGCGTGGAAACTAAAGAATATTCACGAAAAGGTATTAATGTTTTCTGTATTATGTGTTAGTTCTATATGATGTGTTATTTCACACACTGCGAGATTTTCGTACTTATACAGACACATATATTTTTTCCACAAACATTCTGAAGTTCTAGAAGAGTGGATTACAATGTTATAAGTATGGTTTACATTGAGGAAGAAACAAAAAATGCGTTCTACAGTTCCCTAGAAGCCAAATGCCCTTCGACAAGTGGATAGAAACCAACGGTGTACATTTCAATCAACTTTTTTTTCAATTTAACTATTCTTATTTGAACTTCGTTGCGTTGAACTGTTTACTTACGTAGTATGCTTATCGGTTTGTGCTTGTAGCATAAAAAACGAATTCTAAGGTAATAACTCCAGTAGAAAGAGAATGGAACTTGTGTCCCTATTCCACAATGAAATAATAAATTAATTAAAATAATCAGAAAGTAATCAAACGCAAACTTTATTAGGACTAGTATGTATTCTGATATATTTGATCTGCGATTCATTATTTTTTTTAGTTTCTCACATTCACACATTTCACTTTCTTTCGTAATTTATCGTTGTTTTTTTTACTGAAAATTATTAAAGATAGAATTCATTGTCCTATCCACCTCGCGAGTATGCAATTAAAATACAAAAGGGCGATGTTTTACACTTGACGCCCACACTAAAATGTAAAATTAATATGACAATATTATATCATATCACATTCAATTTAATTGTTAAACACATTTAATTCATTTTGTGTCTTGCATAGTGTTGGTCGGCTCCACTTCGTGGTTTCTTGATGTAAGTCCAACCATGTGTACAGTTGACCCGTTAAAGCGAGGTGGCATACGAGGAGGGAGAAAAATGAAAAGTGTGAGCCCAAACAAGTTCAGACGTGGCTTCTGAGGAAATGTAGAGCGCTTTTTTTGTACATTTGCTATCCGAATTTAAACAATTATTATATTATTGGATCAAACAATATTTTATTCTTCGGTTTCTTAACTTCAATTAATATTTTCTGCTTTGATCAATGTCTTTGTAGATAATGCTCTATTCGTTTGAGTTTCTGTACAAGAAGTGATGCTGTGGAAACAGTAAGCCATATCACTCTTGAGACGACAATATGAAAGTGATGCACAAGACGATTCGGGATCTATTCGAAAATTAACCTAGAATTTACCAGAAGAAGTACAGAATTCTCTCAAAGCGCAGTGTCTAAAAGTCCAGAAGTCTCTCTTGGTGAAGTCTTTTTCGATCCATATATGTTTTCATATCTATAGTGTTCAGTCCCCAATACATACATGTTCTTCCAATGTAGTGTACAATGCAATCAGTCCCTGTTTTAGATGTTTTAGATTCGGTTAAATTACATTATTGCCACGAACAATTTTAGCAAACCGGTCGTCTTCCAGCAAGGCGTCGCATGTCTTGATTTGCTTCGGGCGGATCACTCGATCAGTAGGAGGGTACGAAAGACCTCTGCGGAAAAGCGACGTCGAGGCGGTGGCGATGCCGGGGAAAACAGCGACGGTGTCGGCCGAGACCCGGCGGCGGCGGGGCGCTCGGGAGTGGAAGCGGCGGCTGCGTTGCGTGGAGAGGGCGGCGCCGGAGAGGGCGGCGCCGGAGACGACGACTGTGACGGTGGCGGCGTCGCGGCGGCGGCCAGCTAATTACACGCACCGCGACCGCCCCTCCGTCGCCGCGAGTGGCGTCACGCTGCGCGCGGCGCTCCCGACGCCTCGCCGGCGCCGCCGACGCCCAACCTCTCCGGCTACAGTGGGCGGCGCCGCGCTCCAATTCGACGCCCGACCGACTAAACCTTCTCCGTCACTCGTTCGCTCCTGCAGTCGTCCCCAGCGCCAGCCCACGTGCCCAGGGCAAATGGACCTGACACAGCACGCCAACCATTGCCCACTCTGCTGCTCATCTTGAGCCACACCACTCGCCATTTACAAATGGTCACCCAAGAACTAAGAAAAGTTCGGTTATTTGGAATATCATTTCAATTTTATTCTTTCCAAGTGTCAAGTTATTCTTTCGACTTTATTAAACAAGCACATTTTTTTTAAAAATAACGGTTAATTTCTAATAGAATTCAGAATTATATAAAAATTATTTTTTGCAGAATGTATAATATTTTTAAAAAACGGCACAAAATGCATTTAAGGTTTAATGATCTTCAAATATTGAATTATTTGTCTCAATTTTATTTGCTATTTTTTTTTTCTACGTTCAAAGCACACACAGATAATGAGAGTTGAGGTTTCAGAGACTATTTAGAAAGGTTTAATTTTTTACTCACGAATAATATATTCAATTTCCAATGATCCAGAACAACTGAAATCGAAAAAATGGTTTACAAAAGAAGTTAAATTCAGGTCTATATGCAACTTAACCCTACATTACAAAGGCGTCGTCTGTCAGACGACGCAGCTAGTGCCGAAAGTTTCCTCCACCCCCTTCCCCTCACTCCCCGTTTCTGAAACCGGGTACCTTCATTGTGTAACTAGCCAGTGAAATACACGTAACCTTGAGCGCATGCCTATTTCCGATCTGACATACGTCATTTTAGTCGTAACATGCTTCGCCCAGTAGACTACGCCTGTGTAGTTACGTCAGTGATATTTTTAGCGCTCTATTGGCTAATATTGTGAATAATGAATACGAACTCCTTGACTTGTAGCATGTAAGTTTTGTTCTGAACATTTAGCTATCATAATGGGAGGAAAGCGGTCATAACAAATGTCGCATGGCGAGGCATGTACGTCTGCGGACGCTTCTCAAAAGCCGTAAGTGGATAGCACGAAGCAAATGTCGGCTGTGGGAGTCTAGTCATTTCGGTGTATCTATAAAAACCTTTAAATGTATCTGTAATTTCATAGCAAATAAGTTCAATCCATTAAATTTAGTGTTTCATTGTAAAAAGTAGTTTTCTTTATTTTTATCCAAAGTAGTCTGTCAGACTACGCATTTGTAATAATGCTTTGCCTTTCTCATCTCGGGTTAAGACAAAGAATATGTTGAACGTCAATTCCATAATTGCGTTGGACGTCATGACAGCTCATTATATTCATGGAAACTAGAAACAAAGTATAATACGTGCAACCATGGCAACACGAAGAAAGTGGAAGCCTGTTCAATTAAAAAAGACTAGATTCATCGCACAGAAAGCATGTAGACCTTTTCTACGAAATACGAGCACATACGTCTTTTCGGATTGTAAACATGATAAGCAATTTATGGCAGCGGGGGGTCATTTCGGTCCCAGCGCCCGCGCTGGAGCCCACTGCAGCACGGGAGCGGCGACGGCGAAGGCGGAAAGGAGCGCAGCCGGGACGGAAGCCGTGGGCGGGGCGGTTGCCGAGGGCGACGCTGACGGGCCACGCCCTGCTTGGTTTCCTCGCGACGATAGCCCACCTCGCCGGCCGGCTCTTCCCCTTTGTCTAATGGTAACGACGCGGACGCCGACGCGGCCTTCCGTGTTCCCCGGCTGTCAGCCACTGCTGCCCCTCCGCTCCGCGGCGTCAGATTGCAAGCGACCTCCCGCGCGCCCGGCGCCCACGTGCCAGAGGCCGCTCCAGCGACACCTCCTCCCCCTCCCTCCACCCCTGCCCACCCGCACAGCGGTGTAACGCTCGGGCCCCCACGGCCCGTAGGGCAGGTCAAAGAGGGCCTACTTCTGAGATGAAGCTTTTGCAAAGGATTGTAAGAAATATTAATTACTCGTTGCTTTGCGGCAGTTGATACAATTATAATATTAAAAGCAGAAGAACTTTTTTTTCTCTTCGGTAACTTACAATGTATTTCTGTGTCTTAATCAATAAATATAAGCAATTCATTTAGGTATTATAACAGTTTCAATTTCATAAAATTAAATAATAAAAGCAGATTTTTCCACTTCGGGTTATTAATCATAGACTGACGGATTCGCGTTTGTTAAAGGATATTTTTATTATTTGAGTTCCTAACACCACTTGTGTTTGCTACACACTTATGAAGGGGGCCCGGATAAACGTCTTGCGGGCGGCCCGCACTCCTTTCGTTACGCTACTGCACCCACCCACTGCACGGCGCAAGCGACCGCGCCCCTCAGCAAACCGACGCGAACCGCTTAACGGATCTGACAAGGAGGCACACGCACCCCATGGCATCGGCCAAGTTCCAAATGAGTTGGGTCGTGTCAATCAGTACGGAGCTATTTCAAACGAAAATTTTAAGGACGTGTGTATTAGCATTGAAATTAGAGGTCTACAACAGCAAAAATGAAAGATGAAAAAAACAAAACCACTCAAAATGAGTTTCGAAAAGTAGCACGCACACTGCTCAAAAAGAACAAATAAAATGTTCTCGTATACCACTACGACAAATTAAATATATTAACCCTCAACTGGCTAGAGGTTTTGCTCCGTTACCAGCGCCGTAGAGTCATTTTGATTTCATGCTTTTTTTTCTTTTCATTTTGAAAATTTGTAATACATTTTAAACCATTTCTGTTTAATCACATTTTTATAGGATTTTAAAAATTAACTAACTAAAATAATTAATATTCACTATAGTTTTTACTTAATTGGAAATTAACTGTTTTGTGACAGTTTACTGATAAATATTCATAAACCACATTTTTACCTCTAAATTTTTAAAGGCATATTTATTTCGTATTACCATTTGATGATACACATATTTAACAATAAAATATATACGTTCAAAAATAGACTAATATATATTCTCAAATATGTGCCTAACAGTTATGGCACATTGACCGGCAACATACATCACAATTTCTTTTTTTTGCCATTTTTTATGACACATATTGCGCACCGCTTTCTTTTCCTGTCTTCTCGTGGATTACATTCAGCATCAGGAATAGATTTCTGCAATATTCTGATATGGTTTCATGGAGCCTTTTTGGTAGGTGCACATTTAAGAGTTTGACGTCATGCGAGGTTCGGCAAGTTGACGTGCCAACATCTTCAAGAATTCTTGCATTTTTATAACGTTGTTATCTTCTCGAACACGGAACCAAAATTTTTACGATTGAAAAGCGAGGATAATGAGGAAGGTGGTTAAATAAGTTCCAAACATGTCAAAATAACTATTACCCTAAATCAAACGTTGTTGTAATTACACTCATTTGATTCTGCTCTGAGATGCAGGCTCTGACTTTTGTCAGGTTTAAGTGGGAAATGTGAATATTCACCTAAAATATCGTATATTGCTGCTTTCTCTTGATTCGGATACTCATGTATTCAACTCGTGCAGACCACTCGATCATTTAGTTGGTGATGAGTGCATCATTGTCATGTTATACCGAGACCTAGACCACACCTCAACTAATGCAAAATAAAAATAAAAATATCATTCACAGATAACAAGCCCTCCACATACTGTACCTGCGTTTCTCATCTTCCAATTCTTCTTGCCAAATCTCAGTGAGCATTGCAGGCAATATCATTTACCCAGTGTACCTCATTGAACATTGCATGTGGGCGAGCGCTGCACATCAAGTTGATGCTCGTTATTGTTTTCCGCAGTGTTTCCTCCGCAGTAGGTTACGCAGCAATGTAGTCTACAGTCTACCATTCGAAGAGGGATAGTCGTAGTAGTTCTTTCTTGTCACCCAACAGTCGTACCGCCCACATCTTGTACCCAGACTGTTTAAAGAGTTTTGGATCTGAGAACCAAGTCGCAGGACATTTATCCAGGAGTGCTCTTAGTGTTGGGCCAAAGCCACTCTCCTAGTCATGTCACAAATTGAGAAGCAAAAAAGGTCCTACTGCCGCTGAAAATGTATGCAATAACAATTACTATAACAGTGAGGGAAACGCTTGGAAGGCAAGCGAGCGCTTTCACAATCTCCCGACGAGACGGTTCTGTGTTGTAAAGTGTGTGATTGGCTGAGGAAACGGCATCGCCTCGCGCTCGGAGGCTCTCGGGACGGCGCGTCTCGATGGGGCAATGGGCGATGGGCAATGGGCAATGGGCGATGAGCGACGGGTGACGGGTGACGGGCGACGGACGACGGGCGACGGGCGACGGGCGACTGGCGACGGGCAATGGGCAATGGGCGATGGGGAACGGGCGATGGGTGATGGGCGATGGGCGACGGGCGACGGGCGATGGGCGATGGACGATGGGCAATGGGCGATGGGCGATGGGCGACGGGTGACGGCCAATGGGCGATGAGCGACGGGCGATGGGCGACGAGTGACGGGCCACAGGCGATGGATAATAGATGTTTTGTAATGAGCGGTGGACGATGAGCGGTGGGTGTTATCAAAGAGCAGTGCACGTGGGCGGAGGGTGGTGGGTGCTGAGCTGTGGGTGATGGGCACAGACGGGAGATCGTCGGGTGATAGATAACGCGCGATTAGTGGTGGGTGATAGGAGAAGGATCTTGGATGATGAGTGATAGTAATGGGTATGGCTGATGTGTGATACGATGTGTGATGTGATGTGTGATGGATAACGCGATTTTTGATGGGTGATGGGTGACGGGCGATGGGCAATGGGTGATGAGCGATTCAACACGCAATCGGCGATGGGCGCGGTGCGAGGCGCGCGCGAGGGCGCCAGCCACGTTCAAATTACAAACGGCCATCGAAGACGACAATGATGAACGGGAGGAAATATGTGTTTACTCGCTTGCCGTTTCTTCGCCTCGTTGCACAGCGGCCACGGGAAGTCTCCGAGACGAGCACAAAGGAGGGAAGCGGAAAGAAACGCGAGGGCGAGTGGAACGACTCGAAAAAGAGCGTCGGAAACCATCCAGGGCCCGAGAAAACTAACACGGAGGCAGGCGCGGGGTGGGCAGTTCCGTGCGACGACCTTCAGTTCGCTTCCCTGCGCGCCGAGGCGAAGCGGGCGGGAGGAAGGGTGTGGAGCAGCGGGGGCGGGGCGGTCCGGCGCGAGCCGAGGCAAGGAGGACGCCCCGCGCATGTGTGAAGTTGTGGAAGCGTGCGTCCGGTGGATAAAGGAAGGAAGCAGGAGAGCGAAGAGACAGATAAAATTGATTACGGACAATGGCGGGAGTCTCGCAAGGAGGAAAAGTCTTTCGAGAATGCGCACGAGAAAAGAGAACACAACGCTTATCAGGCTTTGAACTTGCGACTGGAATTCCCAGAAAACGCTTCTACTACGTTGTATAGGACATGTTTCCAATACGGGAGAGCGTAAGAGAGTAATGGCTCTAAATGTGCAGAAGACAACATGAGAAGGAATGGGCAAGCGGAAGTCTCCCGCGATAGCCGAGACGATCCGAAACGACGCAGCTACGAAGATTCCCGAAGTTTCTCGCTTCGGACGAGAAGGAAAGCGAACTTCTCGAATGTTCTTGGAGGCGCGTTCGCCCTTCTATCGCGACTGGACGTACGTGCTTCCTTTTCACATGTTTGTTTACAGAACTTTCGATTTATTTTATTTTCTAAATTAATCTCTTCGATTCCACAGTCGCAATCTGATGCAAAGACCTAAAAATAACCAAATGAACCGTAATCTGGACGTTCGTGTTGGGGAACATCTCTAACAACGTGCCAAAAGCGTCACCATCCGTAAAGTTTCCTGTTGCCAGTCGCGCATACAGAACGTTTTCCATCACAGCATTTTAATGGAATGTCATCGGGGAAACCCTAAACATTTTCAGCGACCATTGAGCGAGAACGGAACAAAATTTGAACATCGGTTTTCCCGAAGATGACAGGATATTGAAAGCGCAAAATAACGGAGCGCTTCGGCGAACGACGCAAATCTCGGGCGTATTAAAACACATCAAAACAATGGGAAGATAGTAAATCAATAGGGATGTGCGTCTGATGAATTCAATACGCAGCACCGCAGTTTACGACCAAGCTGCAGGTCCGACGCGTAAAATATGCGTCCGAACGCGCGGCGGGGCGGATTCGGTAAGCGCGCTTCGATTCCAGATATAACTCACGGGCGACACAAAGAAAGACCGCCCGCCGCCGCCCGCCACCTGCCCCCGCACCCTCAGCCATCTGCAGCCGCCCGCACCGCCCCATCGCTCACGCGCCCACTGGCGTCGCCCGACTGCGCCCACCTGCTCGCACCGCCACAGGTAGCACCCCCCCTCCCCATCAACGCAGTTCATCCTTTTTTCTTGTTTTGGTTTTTGACGCCTGAACTTGAGTTGCTATCTCACGAAATTGTTCATTAATATACCTAATTTGTACATTTATTTGTTTTTTATAATATATTATTTTTTATAACATATTATTAATATATTATATCTAATAAAGATGAATAAACATTAATATATCTAATTTTAATTTAACTGTTAAACCGTGAGTGTAAAATATTCATTATTATTGTTTTAACGTTATTTGCAAGTTACATATTTGGTTTCGAATTGTTACTATAAATATTATCATAATAGAAGCGTAATGTAATCATAATTGATGATTAATACAAAAGAACTCACAAAAGCAACAATAACCGAAGGTGAGCAAAAACCGATTGAAGTGCAGTATGTAGTATGTTCAAATGTACATATGCGTACGGTATTTAAGGATAGAACAGAAAATCACTTACGTCTAAAATAACAAATTTGAATGAGAAGCAAACAACTGAATATCTAAGTGTCATGATTAACAGCTCGATGACATCTAGTGGCATTCAGATAACTAATGTAAACAAATGACTAATAAAAGCACATTTCTGCGTCATTCGCGTTGCATTCTACTGGGAGGTCCGTGAAAAATAAAATTTAGCGGTTTTTGGATTTGAGTGCTATCCTATTGGAGCTTTCCAATTTACTTCATAAAGCTACATAAAGAAATTTACTTTACTTCATAATTAAGCTACGCAAAGCAATTTAAAGAAGTCAATGAAACAATCCACACAGAAGAGGCTGAGGCACCGATTTTAATCATATGATCTATTTTAACTTTTTCGCTGTAGAAAATAAGGTAAACTCGTTGGTTACAAAAAGACATTCAACATTTGCGGTCGACAAGTTTTTGATAGAAATTCCTTGACACTAAATGCATACGTTTCATAATACGGTGTTGTACGGTTGTGTACTGTTCATCCGTAAGATATTTGAATGTCTACTATTTACTGTTCTCGGGATGAACTGGAAAGGATCCAAAGGTGCGTAAATTACGTAAATTCGTAAAAGATGTGACTTCACGTTGTGAAGTAGACTCTCATTCTCTGTTGACCGTTTACAAAGGTATTAAGACTATTTAAAAATAGGCATTAGTACTTAATTGAAAGCAACTAAGCTTTTTATAGATTTTTTTAGAATCTGAAAACGTCCATCCTGTTCACTTACTTTATGTGTCAGTCGGTTGTATTTTTAATTTTTACTTTCTCGCCTTACTACATACGACTGTAAAAATACTGTATGCTGTGACAAAAATAGGCAATTTTTCGACAGAAACTTGTATTGAAGGGCGAAGGGCGATCTGATAGCGAAAAGTGAATAAATGTTGTTCCTGTACGTAATAGATTACTACCTCCAACTTGTTGTGTAGCTAAAATCCTCGTTTATGGTCCTTGATAATGAAAAATTGGCTGACGTTTGTCCATCATGTTACGAAGTTTTTTCCTCAAATATTTTTGACCAAAAACTGGTTTTACTAGATTTTCATTGCGTAGCAACGACGGGGTGTTCAGAAAGCAGGGCTACGAGTACCAACAAACTCGATCCCGGTAAGCTTCCCAAGCAAATTTCTGGCGCCCGGCAGGCATTTCATTATTTATTTTTGGGCACGCCTTTATTGTTTTGCTGTGTCAGTAATGTTTATTAAATTTATATTATAGCTATTAACTACCTAGAAATGTTATGAGTGTTATTACTGCCGATGCCAAAAGTTAAAAATCGAGGCGGAGCGTAGGGAAGCCGAGATATTTAATTTGGATGGGACAGTAATAACACTAACATTTCGTGGTATGTTCGGCATTTTATCAGTCACCATTAAATTTCACGATTTATGCGAAAATTTACATTACTAGTTAGCGATAGTAAACAAATGAATTCTGTTGCTGCGGCACATTAATACGATACTGGGGGTAGTGTTTGCGATATATCTATTTAAAGAATATTCGTATACCGTGATTCGAGAAACAATTGAAGCAAATAATTCTCCTGAACCTAAAGATACCTGAAGAAATGATATTCGATGGGGAAGACGGCACGTCTACTTCCAGTGGCGACATCTTCAGATCGTCAGTGAATATGAATACCAGAGAAGAGTTTCATTTGGTGGAATGCCAGGAAAATGAGGTTAATTTACCTAATATACATTTTTAACTGTCATATTAATATTACAATTAACAATAATTATCCCAAAAACTAATATGAGATCCTTTCCTTCCGAATTGTTTGGATTGTTTGGATTATTATTATTATTATTATTATTATTATTATTATTATTATTATTATTATTATTATTATTATTATTATTATTGTTAATTTCGTCTTACTTATCTAATCACGACTTAAGATGTTATGAGTCGACTGAATATAAAATCTACTCCAGGTTGCAACCACCCAAGGAGCAGATCTAGGAGCTGTCGGTGCCTCTACAATACTTTGCGCAAAACGAGGCCTGTTTCTAATAAAGTCATTTCTTTCACTTCCCAGTCTTTCGAAAAACCTGGGAGTTTAGCCAAGTTCTTACATATATTATTATTATTATTATTATTATTATTATTATTATTATTATTAT
>BOPP01000121.1:2208317-2221324 GCA_017312745.1 Gryllus bimaculatus | reverse complement strand
TCCGCCTCGCTCCGCCTCGCTCCGCCTCGCTCCGCCTCGCTCCGCCTCGCTCCGCCTCGCTCCGCCTCACTGCGCCCCTCAAGCCGCGCCTTGCGGAGTCGTGGGATAGTACATCAGTTAATTGCGAGTGCCACCTTGGACGCCGCTCTCCCGCTGCCCGGTCATAAATAGGGAACGAACTGGGCCGCGAGGGGCGACGCACGATCGATGACCGGCGCCGCGCCTTACGGTCAACGCAGGCGGCGCCCACCCTCCTCGCACTGTTCCAGCCCGCGCCCCTCACCTGTCCCCGCCACCCGCAACACTTAGGGTAGATCCTACCTCTTGTATTAGGGTAAGAATGAGGAATTGGTTTAAAGAAAAGAATTATATTTTATTTAATCTAAAGTTCTTACATTTGAAATACCGCAACCCACTATTTTTGTTCTCGAATTCAAAAAGTGATTTTTTGGGTCATTTTGCACCATACGTAACTTTGAACGAGAGCCTGAAGAGCCAAGATTTAAAACCAGATTTGAACCAATAACCACGTGTTTGCAAGAGATTCAAAATTGGGGAAGTTTAATATTTTTAAACTACACTTTATTTAAATTTAGTGTACGTGAATTTTGTTTTTACAAAATTTTATTTCCAAGGTCCGATAAATAAAATATCAATGGATTCACACAATCATTTAAATGAAATTAAGAGTTTTGATTCGTGATTCCAGCAAGTCAAACTAAAACACAAAATGTGACGTTCTGTCACTTTCGTAAGTTTCGTCAACTGACCTGCCATTCGTATCAGCGGTTTATGTGTGAAAACGCAAAATAAAATGAAAACCAAAACAAACAATCACGAAACATCATCCATGGATAGAATATCAACAGATAAAACGTTGTACGTATGAGGCACTTCCTTTTTTGTGCTGTTTCACTTGCTGGAATACATAATAACAAAATTAAATATATTCATATGCAAGTGACACTATTACTATTTATTAAATTACTTTTAAATTTATAATCTGCATAAAACAATTAACTTTGGTACCCTGTCATTAGAACTTGCGGTGTAAAAACTTTGATATGGTCAGTAGTGATCTCTGGGCCACGTCGGCCTTCCTTGGCACTT
The DNA here is from genome assembly GCA_017312745.1 of Gryllus bimaculatus. Classification (NCBI taxonomy): domain Eukaryota; kingdom Metazoa; phylum Arthropoda; class Insecta; order Orthoptera; family Gryllidae; genus Gryllus; species Gryllus bimaculatus. The sequence continues at coordinate 2,220,214 of BOPP01000121.1, read as the reverse complement.
CAGCTTTCTCAATGGTACTAAATCGACTCTACATTTACACACGAACATGCGGTCGACAACGAGCGTGCAACGTTCGAAATATCGACTCCCACTTAAACCTATACTTACCACGTTGTCAGTTTAGCACCGCAGGTGTAATCGTCTGAAGTGATTTACTACGGCATTGGAAATTTTCTAGTTGATGCAGTGAGCACAGAAAAAGCTTATTTGCTGTCGACGTGGATCGACTGGTGTTGGTCTCCACCTTTGAAACGCGTTTCTATGTTCATATATGGCTCGTTATTGGCTGTTAAATTAATAGTGGAAAATGTATGGAAGAAAAGGCTGACCTAGGTGGGTGTTGATTGCGTCCCGCGCGATCACACCCTACGCGGACCCTGGCGCAATACTGCAACGACTTCCTTTCGAGCCTCCACTCCGCTCACTTGGAGTGCGTTCGCGTAAATCATGCACGTGGGCTATGCACATAGCCCCAGTATCATCAATTACATGGATTATACGTTCTCTGCACATACAACGTTTGCATCGCTAATGCAACTACAGGATGCGGAACAGAAGTGTGCTACTACCCTAACTACGCCTTTTGAACATTTCTCGAGATGCATTTATGTAATAACATACTCGGTTACGTATTTATATAATTACAATAAATTACTTTTAAAAAGTTATGGACATGGTCTCGCTTGTGAATAATACTGACCAAAACAGACTCACTATTTAGTTCTTTCTTGTTTTCAAGTGGTGAGACCCAATATCCCAGGTTTTATTTGTCTCCTACAGAGAAATATCTGCCGACGTCACTCACGTATTGATTATGCTTAGAATACTAATCTCATAGTCATGGCGCCGAGCAACTACGTTGAGCAAGCACTGTGAGAGCGCGAGCAAGGAAACGAGTGCTCCCACTCGTGACTTTGGTGGCAGTTTTCAGGCGCAGCTCGCCTGCAATCGAAAAGAAATCGAGCCCAATACCCTAGAATTCAGTGTCGTAATACCTTTCGAATGACAAGGAACTCGTAGAACTGGACCAAAAGTTGAGTATTCCATTATTTGCACCATACATATTTTACCAATCTTACAAAAATATATTTCGTGTTTTTCATGACTTTTAACGCTATCGGTTTGATTTCGCTTTATTATATTTCAGGAATATCTCTGATAATACACATGGAGCATATGATTTCTATCGTATAGTATTTTTTGAATTTACATTTATTATAACTGTTGATAGTAGGTCTTTATAAATGCATGAGAATAAATATTAATTTTCCCATGAATACAAACATAGAAAAAGCGATTGTTATATTAAAGAATTTCGCATTTTCGCGAAAATTAATCAGTTTAGTCTAACATCCACCCAGTTTTTTAAATCCAGCTTCACAGAGTAAAAATCGTATAGTTTGGTAAAATATCGTCGGTTAAAAAGGCGAAAAAGTTGTACTCCTAATAGTGAGATGCACCATATTCTATTTTCTGTATGAACAAATTTAACAAAAAATTCATGTTAACATGTTCAAAAATAGGGAAAATGGTTTGTGTAAACAGTGAAAATGAAATTATTTTATTGGATGATTATAACTTATTTCGCAAAGTATTGCAACTCCATTTGCTAATTGATTTGTTAATATTAAGATCCTCGATTGTATTGGAATATTACAAATGCATACGTAGTTTTTTAACCAATTCGAACTACAAGAATGAAATACAAGAATGCACCTGACTGAACAGAAAATTGTGTGAAATTATTTTTTTGACGCTATCTATTGAGGTTTTCCGAGAACACAAAGACAGGTCCATTACACAATCCATTTTTATTTCTAATTCTCATATCTAATTTACGAGTAATGAAACGTAACTGCAAAAGAATTGCATAGAAATCACCTCACGTTTAACAACACAGAAGATATAGTAGATATAGGCTCCGGACAAGGGTGTAATTTTTAGCTTTGCTTCCCTATCAACTGCTCTATTTAGGACATTGATTAAGGAAAGAAACAATTTTTAAACTCATTTTCAGGCATATTTTATGTGCATTTTCTACCTCACCAGCAATACTGATTTTGAGTATTCAGTAAAGGAAATTTGATTAAAGAATGAGGAAATTATAATTCTTGAATAGTTTTAATGCGGCCTATCTAGCAAAAAGGTATATACCTTTATTCAGTTGAAACTTGTTTGAATTTAAATCTCATAATATTTAATTGAATGTTCTACGAATCCAAGATTAGTCAAATGCAAAAACAATTGTTAAATATAGAGCGCTGAAGTTGAAAGTTATGTAAATATTTTAACTGATTGTAGTACCTATTGTTTCAAGGGCCATGTTCTCCAAGTAGAAATGTAAACAACATAAAATATGAACATTTCTGTGAAAATTGAAATTAGGTAAACATGAATATTATCTGATTACTGGATCAATCTTAATAATTAATACTACAATAATTAATCAATAATCTTAATAATTGTACCAACTATAAAAAACTATACTATAATTGTATAAATTACTTAAAAAACCAATTCAAAATTGAATATTCCTTATTTCGAAGTAAAAACAGTATAATGCAGCAAAATAAATCGTATAAGATATGGTATAAGATTTTCATAATGAATGGAAAAGAAATAGGAATTGTTCACTAATCAAAGTCATTCAAACGGCTAACATGGAAGCATCACATCTTAGCAAAAAAAAGCACCTTCAACTTCAAACAAGAAAACTATACTGGATACTAGGATACCACTCAAAACTATCACTGGAAAATAAACTGTTGATTTATAAAGCTATCATAATCCCAATATGGACCTACGGCATCCAAATCTGGGGCACAACAAGCAAGAGTAATCTCTCGATCATCCAGAGATTTCAATCCAAGACCCTAAGAATGATCGCGGCAGCACCATGGTTCATCAAAAATGCAGCACTGCACAAGGACTTAAAAATGCCTACTGTCTTGGAAAGAATAGAATTTATCAGCTCAAACTATCTCCAGGGCCTTGAAAACCATCCAAACCACTTAGCCCTCAACATCCTAGACAATAATGCAGATATCCATCGACTAACCAGAACCTCACCCCTACAACTCCCATATAGATTCTCAACAAATAACTGAAATATTACCCTCAGCTACTAAACTATCCCACTTGCAGCCAACCCAAAATAATACTTTTTTTTTTGTTATAGTATGAAGAAGTAGATGAAGAGTACCGATGGGATACCTTCACTGGAAATCAATCATTGTCAGAACAATTCTACAATATCATATTTACTTATTATTTTGTAAAAAAAATAGATTGTAAATTTTTTGTTATAAATAAAAAAAATCAAAGTCATTGATGTAACTTTTATCTCGTCGCTCTTTCGGACTAACCGTGATCGAATTCTTACTGTGAATAAAGTGTTTATAGAATACTCGGCTTTCCCCAATATCTAACATCATCCTTCTATCCCCTGCTCTTTTTCTCTCCTTTCTCTCTTACTCTCACTCCCTCCCACAGGACTCATAGAATTCGAAGCCAAGAGTGACGATTTACGTAAGTTTATCATTGTAGTGAATTATTACAAATTTGGGGAAAATTCTTAATCATACAAGCAAAAACAAAAACTTGATCAAGTAAAGGAACCGAAAACCAAATGTCTTTTGTTAAAATTATTGGAGATGAAAATGGATTTTAAAGAACAAAACTTAATTGAACAATTCAATTGTAAAAACTCACTGAAGGTCCATAACGTTCTTAAATATCAAAGGAAAACTCGCTAGGCATCCATTGCTTAACAACTCATGAAGTTCAGCTCTACAATTGCGAACGTTGGAAACAGTGACAACTAAAGCGAAAAAAGAAGTCAAAGGAGAACCAGTGCTCACAGAGAAGGCAGCCACACCCTCCCCAGTCATTCAAAAGGTCTTTGGGGCTTTAGACTTATTTTTCTTTTGTCGCCAGCACGGTATGCAGAGCACTTCAGAAAACGAGTTCAGAGAAGGAATGCGCAATGGTAATCAGCTCTTTGGAGCAAAAGAACTGTTCCTGGAACTGTTTGCTCGCACTCTCCTATTCCCGATGACTTTGCGAAACGTCCGTCATACGTTCAAACAGATAACGAATAACGAGCAACGGCAAAACGCAAAGTTTCCTCTTCCCACCCATTACCGACCTATTAGGCACACAAATATATGAAAGCCATATTGTCATATGGTCAGTTCATTTCGGTGCGTAACCAGAAAATGTTGCCCGTCGAAACTCTCACATTTCCGCGAAAGAACGACTTCATAACTCAGCGGCTTGTTCTGTCGATACCTGCGAGCTAGAACAAGAGAAATCATTCTGTCAAATCCAAACGCCGGCAGCAGCTTCTCTTGTTAATTACTCATCGTATGCGAGAGGGGCAAGCTCCACGAACACGTTCAGAACTCACAGCGCTTTTAACCGAATTACCTAAAATGACGGCGACCAATCCTGCGCAAAAAATTACATTAAAAATGTAAGATTTGTTGCGATTTCTCTACGTGCATGCTCAGAGATAATTTTCCAGCAGGCATTTGATCTGTTCTTATCCTAAATGAATTGTTTAAGAGATGGTTTCTTGTATCGAATAAAAATAAACTTGTTCCAAATGCTATATACCATTCAATTTACCTAGCAAACGATTTAAAGTGTTGGTACATAGCGTACTGACAATGACACTGTACATACTGTTCTACGAATGTCATTTATACTAATTACTAGGGAGTAGATTTTCATATTTTTGTCCGTTGTTTAAGGGCATAGCTAAGTGACATTTCTTGACATTTGGTTAGTATTGGATGCTATGTACACTAACATGTTACTGCATATTTGTAAATATTTGACCGATTTTTCCTGTTGGTAAATATTCGTGTAATATATCGTCGCATATTATACATATTTCATAAAAACAGAGACTTATCTATAAAATATTTCATCTTTTCATAGAATCTATTATTTATTTGATAGCGTTAATTGCTAAGAATGAGCTTATCACAGTTTGCGTACTTTGGATTTTTCTCTAGAAGATAAAATACTTGTGAAATGTAGGATATTGTTAAACCAGGCAGAAGAAATGCAACAAGACATGTACTGTACTTCACTAAGGGGAATATTTACTTCAATTATTTCTCGCAAGAAGTGTGATAGATTGTATTATGTTTGTACGAAAATATATATTTTCATTCCAAGCATGCTTATGAATTTTATCAAAAAAGATGTATACAGAAAATGAAATATTGTTAACTTTTAGTGCATATTAACTGCATATTTCAGGATCTTTAGGTCATAAATGTATATTTTTATTTGTATATTTCAACATTTTTAGGGCATAATCATTCTCTCCTTATTACCATTTCAGAATTGTGATTGGGACCACGTTGCAAAGTCCCTACTCTTTCCAGTATTGTGACCAACCACAACACCAAAACAATACGCTAATATTTCAATTTACCTGTAATTTTCACCAATATCCTCGGGCAACGTTCGATAAAACTCTTATAAACCTGCATTATAGAGAAAGCAAGGGAAATAGCATACATCATTGTTATTGATTCTGCCGAATCAATATTTTACTCATTTCAAGTAATGAAAAAACAACAACACATTTATTGAAGGCATTTATGTTAGAGAAACATATCAAACTGAAAAAAACAATGATCGGCAGCAGTTATAAACGCTGTTGCATTCTCACAAGAAAATGCATCACGTATTTGTGTGTCAATGTCTTAGATGTCACAGATGGGCTTTCAATTTAATTAGCAAAAATTACACAGTGAAATCAGTACTATTTTTCACTTCTGCAATATCCTAGATAAAAAAACGTCCCACTTCATCCTGTTTGGAATTAATTGAAAACACGAAACTACAACATGGATTTCTACTAGGTTCGACAATGGTCTCATTGTTTTTCTAATGCCATATGTTCTCCGACAAATACTACCTTAGTTCTGAAAAAACTGAAAAGCCCTGCGCGTTGAAAGGAATATTTTGTATATTTACTTTACATAAAATTTCAACAACACACTCAAAAGGTTCTCAAAAAATGGCTCGAGATTGTGTGATTAACAGTAATCTTTGAATATAATAAATGAGGCTTAACAGCTTGGAGCGTGTTAATTTCCGTTGAAAATTCCTAATTTTTCGAAAATAGAAAAGCTTAAAATGGTTTCGGCGTCTTTCTACAACTACAATATTTAAGATAGAGATTTTTCTTAATAATTTTTTTTAAAGAGAGATCTTGAAATAACTTCATGTACAATTTTGCAAAATGTGGGTAGGTTTCACGTATTTTTGCATGGAATATAGAAAAATTTTAAACAGTTTTTTCTCAAAGACGTTTCAGAACTCTTTCTTTAAATATTGTCCACGCATGTATCAAAGATCGGTAAAAAACTGGTGCTGGTGTGATATTGGCGAACTCGGAATTTTCGGAAATTGTAAAAATGTAATGCTGCATGACTACAATATTAGAGATAGAGCCTATCTTAAGCGAAATCTGTCCAAAAACATGAGATCTTTGAGAATTGTCATTCAATTATTTTTAAAAAGACGAGTAGTTTTCGAGTAGTTTGTGTTTCAATTTAATGCAATTTATGAAGAAACATTTTCTCAAAAACGTTTCAACAATTTTCTTAATTTTTTACACGTTTAGATCAGATATATGTTAAAAAATGGCGCAGGTCCATTTTTATTTTTTAATTTTGCACATTCATATGAAAGGTTGCTTGGAGTTTAGCTCGTTAAACTAGACTGAATACTGCAAGCTTATATTACTAGTTAATCTAATGAACAAATAACGTTTTTCATTTGAAAAAAATGAAATTTTCCTTATTAACACTAATATTAACATTTAGCGCCCATATTACTTCTGTAACATTATTTTGTCAAAGTATCTCTTGGGATACCTGTGTTCTTTTCGGATTTATTCACATTTTCCATATAAGATGTTTCCTTATTGGATCCTTGAACACTTCCTCTGGAGTGAGTGAGTATTTAGGGTTTCGGGGTGCCTCAAATACTTTGGTCACCAGTCCCGTGGGTGAAGTTGATGTTGCAGCTGGGAGGTGGCGGTGTTCGTCCTCCGCTGGGACGTGGAATCTGACGCAGACATTCTGGATGGTTTGCGGGATTCCCTTGTCCAGGTGTTTCCCCCAGCACGGCACCACGCAAGCCGGCACAAGCTCTAGGCAACCGACTGGTAACTCGAGATATCTGGAAGTACAGTGCGTGGAAGTGTAACTGTGTGTGTGTGTAATTAAATAGGAGGCGAGGATGAGGAGGGAAATAACGCGCGGGTACTGTTGCTCGGTGGATGAAGTACTGTTCCGGAACTCGTTTGGTATTTATCGGAGAAATTGTGGAAAACCACCGAGCAGGTGGCAACTAGAACTCTCCTTACCGACGCTGAATTCGACCTGGTTACAAAATCGAAAAATTACCAAGACAGACTCGAACAGTAGAACCTCCTCCTCAGAGACGCTGCTGCGTGACGGTTATTGTCACAGAGCCATTTCAGCCAATGCAACGTGTGGGTGATCCCGATAGTTCGTGGTTCTACCTCTCATTCTGGACTTCTTTGTATTTTAAATTGGAAAGATTTAGATATATCAGGTCTCTGATAGGCCTCATCCCAACCACAAATTTGATCTGATTTGATTTATTTTCGTGAAAGGACAGCAAAAACTCTATGTAACGTTTAGGGGAGAAGTACGATCTGCGCAGGTTTTTTTTGAGCTCCAGAATCTTTTTCCCACCCTTCGACCATAAATAGTAGAATGATGAATAAGAGTACTACATTCATAAAGCTACATCTAAAAACACAACAGCTGTAATTCTGCACTAGAGCATCCCTAACTAATTCTAGAACAAATTAAAACTTCCTACAAAACCATTTTAAGGACACTGACTCATCTAACCGCATACTAGACTAATCAAGAACGTAAAACACATCATATAAACAATCCTGGGCATTTATGTCATGCTCGTCTACCAAATACTTAAATTTGCTCCATGATCATCGAATTATTATGTACAATAATAGTGAGCCAGCTACATGAATGTATGAAAGATTGTAAGATTACGTAAGATTTGCTTCGAATACAATTTTTCTCCTATAAAAGTCAAATATATTTCGTTCGTCTCTTTACTCGCAGCTCACTGCAACATACGTAATTTGGCCCATGCTTTTCATTCTTTATTCCCAAATTCTCGCGAAGCACTGAGTTCGTTCATTTTAACGGATTTTGAAACGTGATTCGTTTACACGAAACACATTTTATAATGAAGGTCGAAACCCTTTTTACATAATGAGGTAATTAGTACTCCAAAGGTTTAACGGTAAACATTACACCGATTTAAAATTAATTATTCGTTTATTTACCTCATTATTCGCCAGTGTTTAAAAATATATAAAGAGTTTTTTGTGAAACATTTTTCACGGCGTTTACTGGCACAGGCATCTAGACCTAAACAGAAAAGGCATTTAGAGTGGTAACATGTTAAATAAATAGAGGGAAATGCTGATTTAGCCTGTATATTTACATTCATCAGTACCTAAAAATTAGATACACTGTCTATGAAATTGTGTTGTATATAGACGATCAGGCCGTTTATTTAATGGGTCGAAACAGGAAACATACGTATAGAAGGAAGTCTCTCGCTTTTGCTCTGTCTCTCCCTGTGTATCATTCTCAGGAAAAATCCGTTTGCTATGATACTTGTCCGGTTCTCCTCTTTTATTGAACGCAGAAAACACCAAAAACTTCCCATCAGAGCAATTGTCCTCTAAAACTCCCCTCCAGACAGTATTTGATTTCGACCCAGCTACTCCGAGAATGTCGGAAATTTCCCACCGTCGGGGCTTGAAAAGTAATTCAATATCAATGATGCTCCAAAGAACGGAGTTGGTTTTAACCTTTGCAACCGGCATTAGAACATCGAAAGAAACTGTTTTTAATATAAAGAATGCCTCTGGCGGATTATTCCTGTGTATCAGCTTAAAAAAGTCAGATTTCCAGAATTTCGCTGAATTCCGCTAAGTTCTAGCTCGGTGTCCACGTTATCGGAGAAGATACTAGGTGTTTCCACCTAGTAGATCTAATGTGAAACGAGATAATGAACTTAGATATTTATCCCTTCTGATACTTGCGAACAGAATATTCTCAAAAATTCTACGGAACATAGCAGAGGAAACAATTTACATTGGAAATAATACGCGAGTGGATTTCAAAACACAACTTGGTCGGAAGAAATGTAAAATATAAATTTCATAATCTCTCGAAGATTACTTAAATGTCGCATAGATAGTAGTAATGCTTTTATATATTCAAAATGCGTTTGACTTTGTCGATTGGAAAACTCTAGTTAAAATGATTCGGTAATTTGGAGTTCAAATTCATTTCAAGTTAAAATTTCTCATACCTCTCAAGATCTGCATAACATGTTGTTGTTGAAAACCCATACATATATGTGACACAGCATTATCTAAAATAATTCAGGGTAATGTTATTCATATGTCAACATAACAAATTAAGGTGAGCATGAGTTTCAATCTCTCGTACTGTATTAAATATTTCACACATAAAAAGAACCGAAAAGATGAAAAATAATTGTACGAAAAATCCAAATTATCCAGTATAGTTAACAAATCTGTAATGTACTCGTGGCGTGCAGCAGCAAAAATGCTGCACACCAACAAAAAAAACAAAACAATATGGTTTTCGGAAAAGTAGCATGCACATATTCCAAGAACAATACAATACTCTTATATACCAGTACAAGAGAAACATTTCATTTTTTTAAGAAAAGTTCGCTGTAGATAAATGAATAGGCAATATAGCCTCGGACCGTGCGCGGTCTTCCCTTGCTCTTGCTTGTTCTATCCTCACTTCTTACTGGCACACACTTACATGCACTACTACAACTTGGCTAGGGCGGTGCCCTGGTGGTGAGAGATGGGAAAAACTTCGCAAGTCGGCGTGTAGGTTGACGCCATATCTCCCCATCCAGCGAAGCGGGGGGAGATCACCGCCATCTCCCGTGACAAAACATTCACTACACTTATGACACTAATGTCAGTTGACGCGCCCGGAAATACCAATCAATCATTGAGCAACCCTGGCTAGGAGAGGCCCCGCGGAAGGAGCCCGGCGCGGCGTCGGCGTCGCAGAACGCCATGACGTCAGCGCCGGATTCTGCACGGCACTCCGCGCTGTAGGTGGTCGTCGCCGTGGCGCTGGCGGTGGCAGCGCGGGCGGCGGGAATGAGGGCGGGTGACCCCGTTGGGCGGTGGCGCCACCGTCGTCGCGTCAGCGTCGCCGGGGCCGGATTAACACCTTGAGGGACCCTAAATACGCCTCTACTACGGGGCCCCGTAATTGATAACGGGGTATGTTAGTGTTCATGTAAGTGTATATGAAAATGATTGTCACGTACATTTAGTTCGGCAAACTTAATTACAAAATTGCATTATCTGTGATTTCAAATTTCAAATAAATGTGTTGAATTGGCCGTAACGTTAATAAAACAAATGTATTTTTATATCTTTGTGAGCAACCTAAAAATAATTTGGGGCCTAATTAACAGGTCATAGACATTCGATTATTCACTTGCAGTATTAATCTAGACATGGTGTGGCGTGGCTCGGCCACTTTGAGTCACGTGTTGCGCGCTATCCCCACTTAAAATATATTATTTGCTTGCTTTAAGTTTGCGGATGCTAACGGCAGCCCTGAAGTTTGTTAAAATCCGATACCGCCCTATACTATATCTTCACATCCCATGCTGATCACAAAGCACAGTAGGAAGCAGTGACTCATTGTTAACTGCGGAATGATCCAATATGTTGTGAAAATTTTCTGCTATTCTACCTAGGGAGTACACGACCTTGTAGTTTGCTTTAGTACCCCCATGAACATGAGAGCTATGTCGGCGGTAGACTAGCTACTGGCAGGTTTTCCCTTGGGCTGATAACTGAAGAAACTGATTGTATGTTGAAGGTGAGGGGTCAGACGAAGTAATCCAGAGGAGAGCCTCGGCTGCAGAACAATCTGTTGCCATAAAGTAATCTTCAATGACGAGTGGAAACAAAAACTTAATTTACGCATGGCTTGGATTGACTATCAGAAGACCTTTGACAGTATATCACACAATTGAATTTAAAAGATCCTGGAGATCTATCGATTTTATACTTGAGTTTTGCAAGGCTAGCATGAAGTTTAAAAAATTGCTGAAGTTCAATTTCAATGCGTCGGGAGCATTAGTATACTTTAGGAGCGCCTGTGGTGTAACAGAGAAAGCCTATACCCTCAAATCCCCTGTCAGAGCATATTTTTTTACGGGTTGAAAACACTTTTGGGGATAGTACTATAACGGTTACAAATAATACGAAAAAGTATTGCTGTAGTATCTCTAGTTACGACAGGTCTCGCTTTCACGACCGTTTTCGTTTTCTCTTTCTCTCTCTCTCTCTCTCTCTCTCTCTCTCTCTCTCTCTCTCTCTCTCTCTCTCTCTCTGTCTCTTTGTTGCACAGTACACATATCACAGAGGTAGTTGGCGTTTGTAGTGGCGAGGACGCCATGGACACTTCGGTTAGACAGGGTAGTGAAATCACGCACGGTACGAGCCCAGTTGCTAAAGGTAATGTCCTGGCAGCCGCCTGGAACTGAAAAAAGATACCGAAATTCGGATCGGAGAAACCGGCCTCAAGAATTCGCATCTACACAAGCAGTGACAAAGCTACTTAAGTTGTGTGAAAATTGCTTGTTTATGGAGCTTCAATTTTACGTCCATTGAGCCATTAATGTTCTGCGATTGTTACGATACCTTGATGTTTGTTAATAATAATAATAATAATAATAATAATAATAATAATAATAATAATAATAATAATAATGTCTTT
>BOPP01000121.1:2180525-2193373 GCA_017312745.1 Gryllus bimaculatus | reverse complement strand
AAGGGGGGAGGGGCTTAGGAGGGGGAGGGTCGAGGAGGTTCGCAAGCTCCGCGGAGAGGGTCAGGGATGTCTCGGAACTAAGCTGGGTGAGAGACAGGACGGTGAGTGGCTGAGAGTGAAGGTAGCAAGAAGGCAGAGAGGGATGAAGGGAGCGAGGATGGATTGTATGAACCGAGTGGGGTGGAAAAAAAGAGATTCAGAATAGCTAGTATCGAGGCTTAAACTGAAATTTTCTCGCAATCGTGTAGAGATAAGAGACGGGATGACATAACGCTAACCACTTGGTTGTTTCTCGTATCCTCGACACTCTTTACCTCTGAATCATTTCGCCTCTTCTGTTACGTCTCTTTTTTCGATTTTTCATTTGCCAAACCCATTCGCTTCTTAGCCTCCACTTCCTCTGTTCCTTTTCCTATGAAAACCTATGTCTTAGCGCGTCACACTTCTGGAGTGGCCGCTCTAACCTACGTGGAAATCACGCATCTCGCCGAGAGTCACCCCGCTGTTCCTCCCTCGCCACCAAGAGGTGGTGCCTGAACCGACAGCCTCACACTTCAATATCACGACTTCACGGCAACCGAAGACTACTTTGTATGACTTTTTTTATGTGGCCGCACCATATGCGGATCCATATAAATTTATGTTGTGTCAAATAAACATGTCTTAATGAAAGGACTTCATTCTCATGTATAAATTCGCAACAACGATCATTCCAATAGTGAAGTATTTCCTTTTTAACGAGGTGAACAGTCTGTACAAGATAAATGAAAAGTGATCCGTTGAAGCGTTGCTGGTTCAGCTTCGCAGACATAGTTTCATAGTTTGTGTAGATACGATGGCTGAAACAAACATTCCTTTTCTTCGGGTATGAGGTAAAAAAAACACACACCTCGAATCGTCGAACAAGTTGGGCAAACACGAAGCTGGGGGAATGTCTTGTTGAAATTAATTTCCTGCCTAATACAATGAGATAAGTTTTTGATTTTTAATCTACTTATTTAGGTTTAGGGGCCTTCTAACTACTGAGAGCCATGAGTTATTATATAATGAATAAATGATAGCGATAATGACGATGAAATGAAAAAAATGGAGTTATTCTGAAAGGCGGTAAAACGAGAGAATTCCGATAAAACGTTTCGAGAGCACACGCTCCAGCCAGTGAGAGCGCCCCCCCCCCGAGATCAGTTCATGGTCGTGTCACTAGGCAGTTGTGAATGTTATTAAAACTGTTTCACTATACATTTGAACGGAACATCGCGAATACCTTCAATTGGGTCGCCTTCACATTAAGCAAATGAGCATAGCTCTTGTATATTGTTGTGCGGTGCTGGCGTGGAGCGGATTCGTTACGTTATAATTTGGAGTGTGCGAGTTTGAGAGTCAACATGTTTCGTGTGGACGTAGGTCACTCAATCTGGCCTACTCTTAACGAAATACGGACCAATCATGGCGACTTCAAGCGTTCATTGGCGTCATTCAAGCGTTAAGTTGCTGAATCTCAGGAGGAGAATTGTGGAGTGTGATCAACAGACCATCGCCAATCAAGCCAGGGGGTCAATATTTCTAAACCGGAGAGTGGAGTAATTTTTTAAGACTAATAAAGGAAACTCTGACATAAATTAAACATTCAGTTTGGACAATATGTTTTTTCTTATTTTGCATTCTTTCTTTATATTAACTGTAATTTGTAGTTACAGTAATTTTGATTTCTTACAAATTGAGTGGTTCTGTGTTACGGATGTACGATAATTAGTAATAAATATTCCAAGATATTCACGACTATTAGAGAAGATTGTGACTTTTTATGCCATGCGAAAACATGTCCGACATTTGTCTTCAGTAATCATCTTTCGAGCTGCCCGTCAAAAAATTCGTGCTATGGCAGTGGCGCCTGCCTCAGTATTTGCAATCCCCAGCGGTGGAGCAGCTCTCGCCCACACGTTGCTTAGTGGGTTGGTATATTACTCTAAAAATATGGCATTGTACACACAGTCACGTCGCTTGTCCCAAATGGCACGACGTGCCATGCAGAAAAATTTGGTAGTGCTCTGCTGTCAATGTTGTGCTCTGCAGAACGACGTGACACACAATTACTCCCCTGATGCCGCGAATTGCAATGTGAAGTGTTCCGTCGAAATTTCGTTTCCGTAATGATCCAGAATATCCCTATTCTACTCCACGAATGGGTTCTCGTTAATTCGCGTGAGCTAAAAAATTCATCGACACTGCCGAGCATTTCAGATTCAGGTGGATGTCGTATGTCCGCCATTTGTCTGATCCCATCGTACACTGTTTCTGGAGCGTCTAATAGCATACTTGGAGATTATTCTGAATATCACAGTCGCTCAACTGTATACTATCTACAACAGGCACGTCGAGTTCGCGAGCAGTGCGTCCAGAGCAAGTGGCACGAGGTTCAAAAGTAAAGGTTTTAGAAATCGTTCCTGAGTGGCAGTACATCACTGGAAACCTGGCCCGTGACAGACGATTTAGCTACAATAATTCCCATTTCCATAGCGCAAAAAAATCCATTAAAATGAAATACATCAGATTTCAAATTGTCAATTGCAAGTAAAAATAAACATTTTGAATGAAATGAAAATTTTCAATTATTTTGAAACCGTGTTTACTTCAAAGTGCAATAATTGCATAACTTTCTACGTGCAGTTTTGGAAGTTTAACAGAGAAAATGTATTTTAAAAGAGCTCTCTGTCCAAAACCATAAATTGTTACCTTATAAACCCTTTTTAATTTACTTCACATAATTGCTATATACAACTGCATAAGTTAATAAAACAACACAAATAAAAACAAGGAATAAACTCTCCATTTAAAAATTTTTGCTCATTGGGTTTTTAAAGCGTAATTTAAAAAGATAATCAACACAAAATAGTAATGACTAATAAATAGAGACATGCAAATGTATTTTTTTAGCTTCGTAGAGCTTTCAAAATTGGTAAATATATTTTTCATGGGAAACATTTTTAAAATGCATACTTTTCCATGCATGTTTTGGAAACAATTCATGCAAGTTTTGCCATTTTTTCACTTAATACTGCCCATTTATTCTATCATCTAGCATATTAAATACTTTAAGTATTTTTGAATAATTTGTAATTATTAAAATTAATGCATATTTTGTATAAATAGCACATTTTTTCTTAGATCCTGACTGTTTTCTGTTTTTTTTCTTATTATTATACTACAAATTTGTATCATCTGCTACAAGTGCTAGATTTTGGAACATGTACAGGCGCAATGATCAACAATCGCGTGCAGCAATTCAGATAGAGGAAACCGTATCTCAATATCACTTGATAATTGACTTCGAAGGGACAAATAAGCAAGAGCAGCCTCTCGGTCTGCTTGCGTGCAAAAAATTGAAATAAAATGTGTCCAAAAAACCATGCCTATAAAATGTAAAAATATATACTCAATCAAATTCAGAAAAATGATCTATAGTTATTCAGAAATTAGAAACAGTAGGGTTTTATTTAGAGGTGTCATTAAATATTTTTAAAGACACTGAAATGGGATGTCTGGGGTTGTAACTGCTAAAGCGAAATTATTTGTATTTAGCCGTTACGCGTCCCGTAAGCTCTTGGTAGCTCTTTGGTTTGCTCGCTTTCCAAGGCGCAACCCCAGGTTCGGTTCTCGGTCGAGAAAAATTAATTGTGCGCGTTCCTTGCTGCCGGTATCTGTTGCTGTGTGACGATGAGAAAGCTCACTTCTCAGGCTGAGAACACCAGAATACAGCGTAGGGATGGTATGTACTAATCACACGTAACCCTTAACCCATGGCCGCAAGGCCCCGACGCTGCTGGTACGCTGGCCGGGACGCTGTAACACCCGTGTCTGTATTCGATAGGCAAAAGAGGGCAGTCTGCCCAGGCTTGAAGGAGGGCCGGGCATCCCAGATGAGTAAATAGTTCGTGGGGGCAACGATTTGAAATGCCTGATCTATCACTTCCCGGCGGCAAGTTATTACTTTCGTTACATATTTTTTTGCACTTCCATCTAGTGGACGTCACGTACTACGAATGATACACATTAGGACACAAGGTCTTGTTATGATCGTATTGTCTTTCAAGAAATGCATATAGACTAGTAGCTGGTTTCTGTTGGAGAAAGACTAGATAAAAGTGAATAAAATTTGTCAAAATTCCCCGCAAGATTCTCAGAGAAAAGTATGCATAAGACGTGTTGCAGATATATGAAATATAAATACGTAAATTGATTTTCGAAAAATTGTTTACAAACTTCAGCCACGCCGGTTATGAGTACAATAGCGTGCTAATGACGTTAATAACTATACGCTTTTCACATAAGTTAACATGTAATACAAAATTCATAAAATCCTTTGCTTTAGTACTACAAAGAGATGTTTTGTCCGTGGCGATTGCAATAATTTAGGGAACAAAACTAAGAAAACTAGGTGGTACACAAAATAACAAACTTCTTCGTATTACGTAATATTATAATACTACAACTTGCATTCTGTTTAAACGTAAGCCATTTCTTTAAAAAAAATTAAATTCGAAATGACAATGCTGAAATTTCAGAGGCTTAAGGACGTTTGAACAAGTATATTTGTAAGTGCGCTTTACTCCATTTGAGCAATCAAAAAAATTAATTGCTCATTCTTTGCCTTGAGTACCGGCTTCACTAAAGTAAAAGATGACGTAAATTAGCCTTGTAATATCTACAGTGAATTAATAAATATTTACACTAATAAATATGTTGTTCAACTCTAAATATCGAAAGACTCCGTAAGATATTTGTTGATGCCATATGTGCGCACAAATACATTGCTTTCCAAAATATACATGTAATCTATGTATTTAGATTTATTAATAATTCTGCAATTAAGTTTGAGAACTTGGCGGAAGAATACACTAACTTAACATTACAGATCTCAACAACTTTACAACTTCTACAAACTTTACAAATTAACGTGAACATTTCAACGTGTAATCTTTCATTGAACTCCACCACACTTTACTTCACGCCACTGCACTGCACATAATTAATAATAATAATGATAATAATAACAATTATAACAATAACAATAATAATACTTAATTACCTAGAAAGAACATTAATTACATAGAAGTTACTTACACTGAATAATATTAAATATATTTATAACACATATATCTACATTCAGGAAACTAATTTATTTATATATTTGCTCAGACTTTGAGGAAAGGTATCGAAGATTGTCACAGGCAAACCGTTCCAGTCTATAATAGTTAGATTCGCGAATGAATATTTCCCAACGTCCGTTTTCTGAATTCTTGTTTGAATTTTGTGCATGTGATCCGCTCTGCCGAAATATGTAGGTTTCTTTAATCGATGTTGAATTTCTTTCCACGCTCGAAGGCGCTTTATACATTGCATAGAGACGTGACGTTAATCTCCTTCTTTCGAGTGACCCCTTTATTTTTGGTACCCCTGGAAGTAAACATGCTCTACGCTGGACCTTTTCTAGATTCCTTTGCTGCAAAGTTCTGTATGGGTCCCAACATACCGTGCCTTATTCTAATATAGGTCGTATTAATGACATATATGTTAAGTCTTTGGCTCTCACTGTACTATTTTTCAGTATCCGCATAACAGAATGTAAAGATTTCCAGGCTTTCCCTACTACGAAATTGACTTGATTTTCTTAGCTCAATTTACTGTCTAGCTGTATTCCTAAGTATTTTCAAGACGTGACTCGAGGTGTAACATTATTGTTTAGTTTGTACGGAGATTCATTGTAACTTCGACCACTACCAAACGTGATGGACTTGCTCTTTGAACTGTTTATTTCCATGCTGTTTGTTTCTGCCCAGATGTGTAATTTGTCTAAGTCTCGCTGCAAAATATCCTCGTCTTTCTCCGAGTTGATAATCCTATAAATTACGCAGTCGTCTACAAAGAGTCGTACATTTGAAGGTAATATGAGAGATATTCAGAAAATTAAAAATGGGTATTTTTTAAAATTCAAAACTTTAACGAGAAAGGCTATTGTGGCGATTAATTGAGTCTACTTGATTTACCATCAGAAAACCCGTAAACAAAACCTTTGAAACCGTTTTGCAGAAAACCTTTAGGTATTTTACTCGTAGGATAATTGCCACGATTTAACGCTAAAGTGCTCCAAAAATACAAGAATTTTGAAAAACTTGTACAAAAATTGATTTTAAGAGTTAATACTGAAGAATTGATTGCATTAAAATGAAGTGGCCATCATCAATAATAAATATGTAGGGCACGGTATGTAGACAATTTTGCTATTTACATTTGTCAGTTTACAATGAAAATCGAACCTCTTCCATAGGAGTTGTCCATAATTAATATAACGAGGGGGGGGGGAGAGGGTCTGAGGCAGCGTTACGATGCGTTACATAGGGATAGGGAGGTATTAGTTATTTTTTACCTAACAGTGATTTTATTACATTTTTCATTATTTGTTGAAATAATTCAATTTTTGAGTCCTGTACTAAAGCATTAAAAAATTAAGTAATTTGTTTTAAATACATAAATAAACCAAAGTAATTAGTTGTAAATTGTTACAATAAATGATAATACTGTTTCAATTTTTTAATGCGTACGATTACGTAGAGAATATTCAAAACTAATCTGTGAAGAATACTCTGGAATCCATTTAAATTGGCACTGAAGACTCTCGTTCTTGAATGATCCACGACGGATGTGCATAGCTTGTGATGAACCATTTCTCGCCCAAGCCTTCTTCCCTCACTCATAACTTGCCCCAATCTCACCGTTAGGTGCAGTCAGCATCGCCAACTAACTTCTACTTTAATCAGCAATATTTACTTTAATACACACAATAATAAAAATAACTTTAATACAAAAATAAATATTTTACTCATCTTATGTAAAATTTCTTACATTTACAATGGGGGGTGTTGTCGCAAGCATTACGTAAATATGTAGGGGTATGTCAATGTAATTTATAGATGAGCCCGTATCTAGATTTTTGAATTGTTGTTTTGCCGTAAGAAAAGAAGCAGTTTAGGGAAACGATATATGGGTACCTGAACGTATATCATATACTAATATTTAAGATGGGAATCAACATCTTACTTTAGCCTCACAATTCTTCCTCATGGAATACAATTGAACGATCTAGAAAGTACATGTTTAGCATTTGTAATATGAATACTCTCACAGTGAAATTCTCGATTAAATGAAAGATGCGTAGTTTAATACCGATATTATTTCAATAAATTCTCACATGCTATGAAGAAATGGCGTAACGTATCAGGTAATGGAAATCTTGAAACCATTGTGACATTTCCAGATGCTAAATCTAGTCAAAATTTATTGGAAATACAAGCAGCATTTGGTGATAAATACAAAGTTCCCAGCAATTCCAGGTGATACCAGGGGTGGGCCAATGGATCGATATCAAAGTGTCCGTTCTTTACAAAGAAAGTTAGTGGTGCAACGGCACATGTTTTCTCGCATTGTTTCTAAATTTGCAATTTACTAAAATTTAAGTGTTGAGCGAAATTAAGCCCCACGCTAGGCCTATAAGCGTTTCTTGTACTATCCGAGGGGGGGAATTGAAGAATTAAAAAAATTGCATTAATTCCAAGCAAAAATACTACCCTTTTTTAAGTTTTTTTGAACTCATTTTGTTAAGACAAAAATGTCTATCTTTAAAATTGTAATTTTTAAAAGTTAAAATATTGCAATTTTCGAAAATAGAGTTCGCCGGAAATGAGACTAGCATTACTTTTTTACTGACTTTTCATATACGAGAAAATTTAAAGTTAACATTTAGAACAGATTTTGTCAAAAAAATGCTTAAAACTTAAAAATTGGCTAAATATCAAGAAAAATTACGCGAAAACTACTATTTTCGAACGACAGTACATGACCTTCAAGATTTGTCTTTGAAAAAACATTTTATTATGGAAAAAACATCTATATTCAATATTGTAGTTGCAAGAAGACGCCTGTTGCAATTTTTAAAAACTGATTTTTTGAAAAAATTAGAGATTTCAACGAAAATAAGACCTGCATAATTCTCCTAACAATGGAGGAGGAAGAGAAGGAGTAGTTTAACCGAGCACGAAGTTTAATCGCAAAATGTGGTGCCATTTTCGAGAAAATTTTGAAAATGTTTAGGCTTAGGGGCATATGCATTTATTCAAAATTCTAACGTTTTCACCTTTCCACATCCCTCTCATTTGAAGTAAATTTTACAGGAATGGAGGCGGGTGCATAATACTATTGGAACGAATTCAGAGAAGTAGCTTGTTTGCAAAAATTTCATCTTCATGGTCACGAGTCGTGTGTACCAACAGTACTGCTAGAGACTTTACCGCAGTGTGGGAAAATTCAAAAATAAATAAAAAACATTAGTGAGAAATACTAATGATTGTACATATGTTAAGACTACAGCATTCAAATTTTGTATTCATTTTGTATTAGTCATAATTTGTAAAAAAAAAATGGGTTTTTATTGTACTTAATTTAACGTATAACTTGCATGTAATTTAAATGTATTACTTGATGTACTTCTGGAGAGCGGCCACATGGATCTTTCCCAAAGCAATTAATATATTATTATTATTATTATTATTATTATTATTATTATTATTATTATTATTATTATTATAATTATAATTATAATTATTATTATTATTATTATTATCATCTAGTGTGTCTATACATAAAATATCAGTTACTCCTTAATTACCGTATAAAGAAAGTTTAATTCAGCGTACAGCAATGAGTGGACTTTAAGATTGTCACTTTGCAAAGTGCACGTGGTAACAAGCATTCTATCGAATTAGAAAAAAAGTTATTGCTTTGTTCCCATAAAGAACATTAATAAAACCTTGCTATACCAGACAATCGCTGTATTAAAAGTTCTTGGTGACAAATGTTTAAGGTCTTTTGTGCAGGAAACAAACTAATTAAACTGAAAAAATATATTCAGGTTTAGGTAAATTGCAAGTTAAAGTATTAAATTCTGTAACGCCTAAGAGAACAATTTACATTTTGAAAATGTATATTTATTGAAAAGGAATTGATGGATAGACCAGAATGTTAATTTCAGTCATATGTTATTCCTAAGATTGGCAACGCAACACGTAAATAGTAAATGCTTTTTGGCGACCGGCCTATTCCCTGCAGCCTAGCTGTCGCATGACATCTGCCATGGGTAAGCAGTGACGCACTGATTATAACTCAGACTGAAGATTCAGTATGAGAATAGATGGTGTAACAATAAAAAATTGCATTTTTAGTAAAACCAAAACAGTTTCATAGTTTTTAAATTTTTTCGTACCATCTAAATAAGTAAAATAGATGTTTCATAGTTTTCTCGGATTCTTAGTTATTTAGCGAAAACTGATACATCTTAATAGGCCGGAGCTTTCTTAAATTTTATTTTATATTTGCGCTCAATGGAAATTAGTTACATACATAATTTTCTCCTCGTTTTATTAATACCCCTGTTAAAGTGCTTCGGTATCTACTAGGAATTGGTAAGAAGAAATTGCGGAACCCACTGTGAATTCAATTGACCTCTCCAAATTTTATACAAGCAATGAGGTCGTTCTGCTTAAGTAGTTGGCTCGTATAGAATATCCGAAAATTCACAATTGTGATTCGAACCTAAGGTATACCAGGCCACGAAGATGCGGGCTCTCTTCTACATGGCTCACATAGATAATTACATGTAACGCGTCCGGTAGAGAACATTCAGGGTCTTTAGAATCTCTTTTAGGATATGGATCGGAATTAATTTACGATTCATCCTATTTTCAATAACAACAAGGCACTAAAGCAATAAAATCCCATTTTCCTTATTTTAGTACACGACAACGAAAGGGAAATGTAGCAGTGTTTCGGGATAAGACCACCAGGTGTGGGAGGAACCGGATCCCCGAGCGGAGGCGCGGAAGGCCGGAGATGGAAGGTAGTGGGCCAACGCGGCGGCGCCGGCATCGGAAGCCACTAAGAGCTCCTGCCGGAAGGTGACAGACACCTCGGCGGAAAAGACGCCACCCTGTTTTAAGACAGGATGCGATGTGGATAGAGTAATGCGCTAGCGGAGAGAATTGGCAGGATAAGAAATGCAACTTGTGCAAGATGTGGGCGAACTTGGATTCCATAAGCTTAGGAGTGGATAAAACAGTGGAACAAGAGTGAGGCTGAGTCAAATGCATTGATTCCGAATGAGGATAAAGCTACTTTTGAGTAAATGGGAGAAGTTTGGATTACATTTGCAAGTGTATAGCAGAAAGGCTTATTGGGTCAAGAAAGAAAGGTCAGTGACTGTGGATTGAACGAACCTTGAATGAAAAAGAAATAAAGTAAGTTATAAAAATACATAAGAAAATAGCCAAAATATCAGTATCATTCTTGATTTGAGAACGTATGTTAGTATTTTCCAAAGCATACAGATATTGAAAAAACTGCATACTGCAGCCTCCATCCTTGTGTGTAGTGTATATGGTTTTGTTAAATAACCAGGAACTCAGGGGAAATCCAAACAATGGAAAAGTTTCGATTTTGATCGAAAATGCAAATATTGATAATAATATTCCGCCCTCTAGCATACTCAGCGTATTCTCCATACTCATTGCGTCACTGCTTAATGCAATGCTAATCACATGCCAATGCCAGCTGACATGCGTCAGCAAGGCTCCAAGGAAGAGACCGCTTGCCACTAATTTACTATTCACGTGTTTTTTACGGAACATCAACGTTTTTATATTCTTGGTGTGTAAAAAAGTATTGTTCTGATTATATACTATATTATTTTATTGAAGCATTTGTGACTATATTTGTATTAAAATATTTAACTTGTTGCAGTGCTATACGTGAGCGTTTTACTTTTTCTTGAGGAAATTGAAATAACTTTTTTTTGTAGTTTAGTTCAGCATTTTGCTGCGGCAGGCCACTAGTTTAAAAGCACCAATTAATGTTGTATTGCCTGTTAGAATGTCAAACACGTACAGAAAATAGGAATGGCAGTTCTATCAAGAAGCAATTTTCTAAGCCTCCTAACAGTAGGATTAAAAAAAGCATGTTCAACATTTTCCGTTTCTTCCTTTCAAAATTTCGTTTTCCACTCACACTCTGGAACTCTCGAATGATTGACGCTACGAAATCTAAAATTTCTTAAGTTATTAAAATATTGACGCCTAGATAACCCCCCTCTCTCAATTTATAACAAGGTGCCAATCTCATCAGGAACATATTAATAATTTTAAGGAACGTGTGCATGAACTGTGTATGAAGATGTGCAGACCGTGCATGAAGATTTCGGAGATTTGTGGCGTACGGGTAACCCGAAATGTACGACTGCGAGTTTTTCAGTTGAGAAAATTGTTTTCAGAGACCATTCCTATTTACAGTCTTCGTTGGAAATAAATATCTAACAGCATTCTACAAGGTCAACTTTTCTATCTAAATTAAGTATGATGGATTCTTAAAATGAATTATTGAAAATTAACTCTGAGAAGTCATTTCATTAAAAAGGGATAAGAAGAAATTCTTATCAACAGATATAAATTGATTTACATATGTGGTCACACACGTTTACAGAAGATTTAATACAATATGATGTCATTTTGATTTCTTGGAGAATAGATGGGCGTTATTAGTGCTTATTTGGTGTACAGTTTCATTGATGCTAATAATTGATGATTATATAGTTAGAAAAAATGATTATGTAGTTAGAAGAAAACGAAGAAAGAATGGATACTTTCAGAAATGTCAAGTACAATGTCCCGATTTGATTTTTGATTATTCAAGCGAACAAACATTATGAACACAGACAACAGGATACAAATCACACACAAGTGTACGATAGACCTCACGTGAGTTTTTATTAAATAAATTAAATAAATAAATAAAATACATTAATTAAATAAATTAAACTAAAAGAGAAAGTAAAATGGAAAAACGAATCGGAAGGGGTTTGTCCGAGGAGTGCCGGAAGCGGATTCATGAGGTATTACTATTCTTTACCACTCTCGTTACATTTTTCCCTGCAAAAGAAGTATGAGTATTGCAACCAACCTTAAATTTTACCCATCCTTCTAACACGTTAATGGGGGAACTAGCATTCCCGCATGAATGGAAAAGACTCCGAACTGAAATACTAATTTCGCTACGCTCTAGGCTACGAATAATGCACAGCATTGAAACTCTGACCAGGGACTCCAATTTTAGGGTCCCATACAAAATGGAGGTGGATCCACGATTGCGGTAAAATGAGTTTTCTGTGTGTGAACAAATTTAAAGTATGACACCAGCTTGGTCCGCAAAAAGGAAAGTGTATCCGATATTCGAAGTAATTTCTTATCATAAAATGAAACTGGTCGTTTCTTCAGGGGAAAAATCATGTGGTTTCTTGATCTGCATCTGTTTTCTACCACATGCGTAGTTTATTGTGTTATCACAGTTTAATCTGCCAACCAAGTGATGTAATATTTTAGTCAATTCAGTTAAATTTAATGATGAACTACCTCGATTCTTTAAACTTGTTATTCTTCTACTGATCAAGAATATAGTTCTAAACTGAGATTTAATGGAAGTGTAGCGTCCTCGTAATCTTCATCCTTAAAGGCTGTAATCAACTGCTTACTTCCTATGCCTCGAATAAGTTTTAAGATAGGATTAGCCGAATCGGAGGGCGGGAAGTTCAAGGCGGGCTCAGCGCGAAGAAGGATGGGTTTCAGCAGCGCAGTGCGAGGAGCAGGGCGAGGGCGACTGGTCGGATCATGGGGCGGAATGAGGTGAGGCTGGTGGGGGGTTAACGGCGAGGTGAGGGCGGTGTGGCTGACAGAGCCGGTGGAGCGGGACCAAGG
>BOPP01000121.1:2138593-2178606 GCA_017312745.1 Gryllus bimaculatus | reverse complement strand
GGGGAGCGGACCGGCAGAAGAAGGCGGTGTCAGGGAGGGAAGGGGAGGGGGTGGAAAGGGGGGCGGAGAGGGCAGGGTGGGAATGGGGGGGCGTGGAGGGGGATGGCGAAAGAGGGGGGGGAGGGGGCTCAATGAGATACCCAAATTACGCTAAGCGAGCGTTCTGAATAATTAATTTAAACTTACCGATAGTTCGATTTTTCCCACCTTATGTGAAATTTTAGAGACGTCTGCAAGGAACGAGAAAAATTCGTCGGGCCACCCCTTCGTCGGAACATACTCAGCGCGTATGAGGATGACCCCTTTCTTACTGCATACTTTCAATTAGAAGGCTATCATATCATTTTCGGTGGCAACTCCGTGGACATTCTAATCCGAGCCAATAATGAAGTCAGCGAATATCCTTTTGGGGCACGTCTGAAAAAAAATTATTCAACCATCGTGCACAACAGACTGAAATCCAAATTACGAAGAAAGAAGAGACATGTAATATTAATGTACGGCGCACGTAGTAAATTGACCCAGTACCGACACACAATGACAGGGGGCACACCATGTTGGGCATTTATATTGATATGAAATTGACCGATTAAAGATACTGGGTGGAATTTGCCCCCCGGGGGGAGGAGGGGGACAGCTATGACTACTCAGCAGCCACATCGATGCTTCTATAGTAAAACACGCTCGTAGTGTGCAAGCCCCCGACGGTGACAGATTGCCGGGTGGCTAGAGAGCTGGGTCGAATTCAGCCGTACAGCAGTCAGAATTCCAACGAACAGCTGCTCTGAACGGTATTTTCTCCGATCAGTACCTGTGCGTATTTTCTCTGATCAGTACCGGACGAATGGTGGAGCAGCACCGGAAAACACTAACACTGTCAGCAGGCGATATTCTCTTCCTCGTATGCACCACCTCTCCCCTTGCCAACACACACATTTATATGCACTACCACTCATGTCGAGAAACCAGGCGGGAGCTTACAGATTGCCACCGACTGGTGCGGAGCCCTGCTGAGGGAGATACAGGTAGTGGGAAACTCTCAATTCGCTATGTAGGTCAGCGCCTGATCCCAGAGGGAAAGGAATACCGCATCCTCCTAGGATATAACATTCACTACACTTACGGGATTAATGATTTCTATAATTGACGCGCCCGGA
Organism: Gryllus bimaculatus; assembly: GCA_017312745.1. Lineage (NCBI taxonomy): Eukaryota > Metazoa > Arthropoda > Insecta > Orthoptera > Gryllidae > Gryllus > Gryllus bimaculatus. The sequence goes on along the minus strand of BOPP01000121.1, from coordinate 2,177,449 downwards.
AACCATACCCACTCCCAATGAAGGTTCGGAAGCGCCGGCAAGGGCCGCGAGGGTGTACAAGGCAGGGACATGGCTTCTGGAAGCGCTTATCAAGGCCAGAGTTGTAAGAAACGGGATGAAAATATGTTGATGCAAGTACTGTTCTAAAACACCGGTATCGAGATCTTGTATTATGTGTAACGAATTGTCATTCTTTTAGATAAGAAAGGCTCGTTAGGAAAGAACTTAACAGTCAGTGGTTTGTTAATAAATTTTTACTATGAGAATTAACAAAAACATTTTCAAATGAGTAATTCTATTTGTTATCCAAGCACACTGTTATATTTACACTAAAATATGCTCTGAAAGAAATTACATCACTCAGATCTTTAAGATGCAGTATGAAATGGCAAATGCACAATTAATGTTTATGAAACACATTGCAAACTAATGATCTCTGATGTATCTTCTATTTACAATGATTTTTTTTTAGAGTTAACTATCTTACCTAATTCTGACCTACAACAGACATAATGCCTCCCAGCAATAATACGTCCATAAATGTATCAAATATACAATCAATCTTTACACTGAACTCTGTAACATAACCCTTAACGCAATACATTAGATCCGCAATCAATAGTTATCCCGCAGTTCACTGCTACAAATCTCTGAAAATTTCGTAATTTTATATAATCAATAACGAATGTCATCGCTCTAGTTATTACTCTGACAATATGGGCAATAACTAATTTTCCTTCCTATATTGAAACACCACTAATCTTTTCTTAATAAATGATTCCTTTTAACGTTATAGAAAAATTCGTCTCTTTCTTTAACTGTAATAAAGTTCCACGTAGATTCCTAGATTCTCCTAGGGACCAACAGTAGTATTATCCAACAGGGACCAACAGTAATAATATCGTCATTGGAATAACCTTGAGACCATGCGCGCGGCGCTCGCCCTAACAAAAACATTCAGCGTGCCTAGCGTGTGACACTGGAACAGTTCGTCAATACTAAATTTTGCCGTGTACAACACAATTTTACTTACCGAAACTTCAAGAAAGCCTCTCGCCATTTCTGGAATGACGCCTGGTGCATGATCGTCTCTTGTAGAATTGCAGTTGCGGTGCCTTCATATAGTTCACATCGATGCAAATCCACGAGTTTTCATTTCCACTTACCCGAATAAAATTAACAGTCTTATATTCCGATGTTAATGTCTGAAAAGAAAACCGACAACAATTACAATGTTGCCCTTCTGTACAATCGTTGCAACGTGCTGTAAAAACGCGTTGCAGAATGTTCGTTGCTCATAACTAGAGTATAAATATTTTTCATTACACAGAAGTCCATTATCATACAGATGTTTGTATTTAGATCTTACCTACTAGTAATGCGAAAATGTTCTTTGAAATGATCACCAGCTTGCAGAAAATGGAGTCTCTTTCTATACAACTACTCGTGCGGATTCGTTGTCCTAAACAGGTCTTCTTCCTCAACTATCGATTACTTGATTGACAATCAATCGACGTAGGGGGGCTCTTGCGTTTCGTATCCGACTTCAGCCAATGAGCTTCAGACGTCAGTTTTCATCACAATATTAGCGGGAATTTTAAATGCAACCAGGTACCAAAATCACCTCATTACAAGACATTGAAACAGTTTTTGAAGCATTTTTTAAATATTGCATCTTTTACACCTTCATCATTTATTTGGTGGGTCACCTTTGAATATTGTCACTTTGTATAGCTTTCAAAATGTTTCTCAACACTTCTCGCTTTCCTTACAACATGACGGCAAGCGTCTGGAATGGCTTTTTAAACGAAGTGCCCGTGCTGTGTTCACGTGATTCGTGACCCAAACTGGTACTGCGCAGAACGAGCGAAAGTCGGTGCGCTGCAGTAATTCACCCATATCTTTCCACCATGGATCGATAATAATTTCATGGATCGACTTTAATAATTTCACGGAACGTACACGTATTCTCCCGAAATAAATGACGGTGGCTAACTGTGTCGGAAATCATTCCGTCATATATGCACCAATTCAACGAACGATCAATTATCAGCTAATGAGAATAATACTGACGTTATAATTTTACCGGATTAAAATGTACTTCAAAGAATTCTTTAAATAAGGTCAAGTACTATTTTTCGAAGATAAGTATTTTCGTCGTAATTTTGCGTCAAAAAGAGGGAATTTTTAAACAACTATTTTTTTAAAACAACTCATTTTTTTAAATCTCCTGGTATCCTTCAAATGTGTCCCATTTTCTGAACTCTTTAAAATTTCAAAAATTGCCAATTAAGTTCGCAAAAGTATAGTATTGATGAAAGAGATCTTTGTCTTAAATCAAATTTGTACTAAAAAATAGATCGTTCAAAATGGTGTGCACATTTAAAAACCAGTAGTTAGCGCGTAATTTCTAATTGAATATAAACGTATTATTAAAAAAAGCAATTAATCAAAAGAGCTGCAAATTTTGCCATTACATTTTGTCCACGTTTTCATCGAATTTTTTGAATTTCCAAAAATTGTAAAAATTCACATAACGAAACTTCAATGATGCGACAGATTTTTTAAATGAAACGTGTTCTTCAAAATACGTTCTTTAAGGAAAGTAATGTATATTGTACATATTTTATTCAAAAATAAGGAGAAAACTACTCATATTTTCAAAAAAATTGTACATGACTTAATTCAAGGTCCGTCTTTCAGCCACAGATTTCACGAAGAGAAAAATCTCTATCATCTATATTGTAGTTGCAAACATGTCAAAATATTAAAACTTCTGCAAAACCATGAATAACAAAAACAGCTTTCATTCAAAATTATACAAATCATAGCAACTGCTTTATAAGTATTAAAAGAAATGGACACCGAAATCCGGACATCCGATTGAAAATAAGTCCTTGGTTGCGTGGATATATTTACTTTCAATAGGAAAGCTCTGGGCTGCCATGGAGGAAGGCTCTGAGTTTAATAATTCGACGTAAGAACATTTGAAAATTAAAACAGTTTCATTTAACTTTCTCGCCCTTAATAAGAAAAAGTCTTATAATCGTGCGCTGGAAAACAGGAAATTTTCGACGGAAAAACTCTTTTATGTGGACCCTGGTAACGAAAAGTGAATAAACCTTGTTTTTTTACTAAATGGTTTTTCCTAACACGTTGTGAGGTCAGAATTGATGTTTTGTGGGTCCTTGAAACCGAAAAATAGATTGACGGCAAACCTTCCGTCTGTTCGTCCGTCTGTGGTCAAAGCTAATGCCAAAACCGAACAGCCTAATTTCTCCAAAATTGGTATTCTTCCAACAATTTGAACCCGAGGCTCTGTGACTTTGAAATAGATATTTTGATTTGTGGGTGTCGAAATTTTGTCATCATGTTTTCAACTTTTTTTATTAAACTTCGTCCTTAGATGGTGTAAAGATCTCTTTAAAATGGCGAAGATATAGTTTTCGTTAAAATCCCTGGATTTGGGAAAATACAAAAGTTCACTTTTTTTCGGTTCTTCCTTCATCACTTCATTACAATACTTCATTACCACATTCCTACATTACTACATTACATTATTAAAGATAGAGTTTTTTTCTTAAATGAAAATTGTGGCTCAAGAAATAGATCATGAAATAAGAACATGTACAACTTTTCAAAAACATAGAAGTTTTGGCGTAGTATTTTTAAATATTTATTTTCTCTAAAATGGTCCCAAATTTCACTTAATTTTTTCCTCGTATGTATCAAAAGATGGTAAGAGAATTGGACCTGCTCCCATTTTCGACGACCTCTACTTATTTTAAAAAAATAAAAATTTTTAACGCCAAATGTAAAATATCGATAATAATTTTTTGATAAATAAAATTTGTTTTAAAAAAATAGATGATTAAAAATACGATGTATAACTTTGAGAAAAAACAAGTCTTTTGCGTAATTTCTGCATTACATTTTTGCAATTAATAAAAAATTCTTTAAAACTGCTGCAAATTTTTGCTTTAATGTTTTCCTCGGATATAGCAAAGAACGCTTAAAGGATAATTCGTGAATGTCATAATTGTGTTTTTCAACATTTCAAACGTTAGAAATAATGCGAGAACGTATGCTGTCTTATCACAACTACTTTGAAATTGCCATCAAATTGATTTATTTCGATTTTATTGAATTCCAACCAAGTATAATTTAAATGCCCAACCCATTAATCCGAACCCGATGGCAACCATTTTATGGTCTGATCAGACATGAGAGCATTCTTTGCATTCAGTTATGCCAAACAAAGTAGAGGCAAGGTCAGTGTGAACGTAGAAATAATTCGCATTCTTTTCACAAACTTTGGCTATTCCTTATAATTTCTATACGGGTTTCGTTAACTAAATGCATTTTTCGCTTAACAATACTGAATAAATATGCCGTAAAGAAATTGTTCATAATTTATTTAGTTTTGAAAAAATTAAATCACCTGTGGTTTTTTAATTGATCTATCGAGTTTTTCCTCCACAATCCATAAATCTGTAAAAGAGGAAACAATGATTTTTTTTAATTTGTTAGTATTTTAAAATTAATTTTGTGCAATTGTGTTTATTTAGGACCTATTAGATATTGCACGCCGCACCCGTATTAAAAACGTTCTCGTGTCATGAAGTGTCAACATAAAGGAAATTATAATTCAAGTGTGGTTTATTTATTTAATGCAAATGATTATTTTATTTCACAGGGTATTCAAAAATGCCTAAAGGAAAGAGTCACTCGGTGAAAGAGACACTGCGGGAAATTGTATTTAAGTACAAAAACATTGTTGAAAACAGCCAATCAGCCAGTCTAACGTGTAGAAAACAGCCAATCATCTTTTCCTTCGCTTCTTAAAAATTGTGAAAGTAGCACAGGCAGCTGCAACAGTTGTCACATTCTAACCTCAAACTGCCGCTGCTTATTGAAGATGGCTGCGCCGGAGAACATCGAGAGACATTTATATCAAGTGTAAACAGCAAGGAGATAATTTTCCGGAGATATCTCAGGAACCAACTCTCCCGTGTGTTAAGAGACTCGCGTTTCTGGAGATATTTCGAACCGTGTAAAGCCGTCAGAGAGAGTTTATCTACTAAAGGTGCGTTTACACGAAGAGACAAAGTCTCCTAACTTCATGACGTCACGGAGATAAACTCTCTCAGACGGCTTTACACGGTTCGAAATATCTCCCGAAAGGTGAGTCTCCTACCACACGGGAGAGTTCGTTCCTGAGATATCTCCGGAAAAGTATTTCCTTGCTGTTTACACTAGATACAAATGTCTCTCAATGTTCTCTGGCGCAGCCATCTTGAATAAGCAGCAGCGAGCAGTTTGAGGTTAGAATGTGACAACTGTTTCAGCTGCCTGTGGCACTTTCACAATTTTGAAGAAGCGGAGGAAAAGAAAAAGACAATTGTGAGTGATTTTGTTTTATTAAGAAAAGAAGAACTAAGTTTATAAAACTTTGATGGCGGAATTGCAAGAAGATGATTTTTTTAAAAAATATTTATTTGCTACCTGTTCAATTGCATTACATTTTTCCAGAGACAATAAAATGAAACAAGTTTTAATTTACGGACGATTAAAAATATTATTTGGAAAACGTGGTCGGAGTCAACGATGAGGAAAATAGTTTTGACATAATGTAAAGGTTTGAAAACTGGGTGAAGTTGATAATTTTTTTTAGAAACTTTTAGTGAAGTTAGGTATAAACGATTTGAAAGAATCAATTTTAAGTTCTCTGTAAATTTGTGTTATGATATAAACTAGGAAAGATGTAAAATGTTGCGAAGGAGATTATTTTGAATTATTTGAAGTTTGTTAATTTTGGTGGAAGAGGCATTACACATAGGGCAGGCAAATAAAAGAGAAGACCTAATTATGGTTTTATATAACAAATAAATTTTTACAATTGATCCGTAATTTGAAGTATTAATTTATTAAAGGGTAAAATAATATTATAATAAAATAAATAAAATAATAAATAATAAATAAAATAATACATAATAAAAATATAATAAATAATAAATAAAATAATAAATAAATTAAATAAAATAATATTATAAACGATAATGTAGTCATGTACAAAAACTTCCCAACTTCATAAGAATTTGAATTTTTTGTTAGGAAATATCTCACGCAATCAAAAAGCAAGAAAAGTGGAAAATAATTTATTTCGGAAAGAGACTTGGTTTGACGGTACGGCGGTGTTTGGCCTCAGGAAATACATACAGTTCTTTGTCATTTGTATTTATAATTCCCCAGTATATCATTTCCCACAAAGAACAGAAATCAACCGACCACGTTGGAACGCCGCACAGACACAGACAGACGCAGAATGGCTAATCGAGCACGTAAACACCATAATATCATAAAAGTTAGGAGCCTTCGTCTCATCGTGCAAGCGCACCTTTAATAATACCACAAAATATAATAAAAATACATAGTAAAAAATTTGTTTTAAAATTTTGTATATTTGTTATGTAGAATGCACAATTCATAACCTATGTCCATTTGAAAATGTGAAGCTCAAATGTTATTTTATGTGTTTCGTTAGTGCAGTTCACGCAAATATGAATGAATTATTATAAAAATACGATAATAATATTTTACACAATGTGTTATTTATTTTTGACGCCTTACATGTACTAATTGAACTTAACACAAAATGTGCAGAATTCATTCTAGTATTATTTACATTATTACTCGCACGCTGCACATAGTGAGAAAAAACATTGGAAATAATTCAGCTAGCGTACTCCTACCACTTGTAACAGCAATTGAATCAGGAATTCAAACTGTTAAAGAAACAGAACAGAAGTTTGTGGGATCGATAATTCAATATGACATTTTTTATATCATCAAGGGCTCAGGAGATATTCAAAGGGATCACATCAAAGACTCATATAGCATACTAGATGGCTAATAGCAGGTCATTGGTTCATCTACAACTAAACAGAGAGACATATTCTAATTCTACAAAATTGGCAAAGAGTTTGGGGAATAGATTCTTAATTTTGTTTACAGAAATCTCACATCTTTTTACAGGGGATTTTTAGAATATAATCGTGGCATTACTGTTCCTTCTTGCATTATCAATTTTTTGATAGATAACTTATCGTTCGAAAGGGACTACGTGCTTTCTATCGTTGGTGACTACTGAAGTGCTGGACATGCGGTTAAGTGTGGTGTTAGGGTGCTCACAATACCTGTCGTCTACGGACCGGTGATCGTATTTAAAAAGGCGCCACACGATTAGCAAGCAGTCTCCATTTGAGTGGTCGAGACGTGCAGATGGCGAGAGAGGCGTGTGGTCCAAGCGAGTCGCCTAGAGAGGGGGAGAGAGAAGTGTGCGCGGTGTTATCGAGGGGCACTGGAGGGAACGAGAGAGGGTGACAGCAAAGGAGAGCGACAGTGGATGAGAAGACGAGAGAGGGCGAGAGAGAGCGAGGCCGCATAAGGGTGAGAGGTAAAACGATTGAGATGCTGAGAGGTGAGAGAGCAGGATAAGACGAGAGAGAGCGAGAGTGACCTGGGAGCGAGGCGAGAGATGATGAAAGTGGACGAGAGAGCGAGAGAGGATGAATGAGACGATACAGGGCTAGTGAAAAAGAAGACGAAATGGGGACAGAGAGATAAGTAGAGATGAGACAGAGTGAGAGAACGAGAGGATGAGAAAGAAAGAGTACCAGAGTTGATGATGAGAGAGTGAAAGAGCAAGAAGAGTGTCTGAGAAACATTAGAATGTGGGAGCGTGTGATAGAGAGTGGGCGAGTTTACCTTCTCCCACCATTACTTTGCTATCTCAGTTCAATGTGTTTTTTTCATTTATTTCCATTTTTGATCAGAAAGTTTTATTCAACTTCTGCTGATGTATTTTCCGATAATGTTTTAGTGTCATGTAATGAACTCCAAGGTGGGAGAGAGTCAGCAAGAGTGGGCAAGGGTTGGCGAGCGTGGGCGAGAGTAAATGAGAGTCGGTGAAAGTGGGCGAGAGTGAAGGAACAAGCGAGAGTGAGCAAAAGTAGACGAGAGAGCGAAATGAGACGAGAGGGCAAAAATTACAAGAAAGGCCGAGGCAGAGCGAGAGAGTCTATCCGAGGGAGAAAGAGAGCGCAAGTTGGTCAGAGGGCGAAAAAGAGCCAGCGAGTGCTGGCGATGGCGAGGGATTCCGGGCGCGGGGCCGGGAGTCGAGGGCGGCGGGCAGGGCCGGAGGCAGGCGCTGGGCGAGCGGCCGGCGGCGGCGGGGGCGGCGGCGCCGGGCAGTCGCGGACGCGCAAATGGGGTGATCCGCGCGCCGAGACGGCCCCGGCGCGGCGCAGCGCGTGCATCTAAACGGCAATCGTCTCGCCCTCCACTCCCGCCGCCGCCCCGTCCCCGCCCGGCCCCTGCCCTCGCCCCGACCCTCGCACCCGGCCAGGAGACCATCGCAACGAGGGCGGCCTCCGTGCCGCCGTCATGGCGACCTCAGCCCTCCGCCCTCAACGGCCCGGGCGACGCGGTAGCCACCTCAGCAGCACGTTCATGCGCTCCACCTTCGGCGGTCGCATTACGGACGGAGGCGCTCCGGTGCACGCGCCCACTCACATGCCTCGCACCTCACCCCGAGAGTTTCCATCGCCTCTGACATTTATTCTTTTGCCTTCGCTCGCCATTACTTTTCTATCTCAGTTCAATGTTGTTTTTTTTTTTATTTATTTCGATTTTTTGATCAGAAAGTTTTATTCAACTTATGCTCATGTATTTGCCGATAATGTATTAGTGTCATGTAAAGAACTTAAATTCGTCGAAAGCACGGCTTTTCGTCGCGCAACAAATGATTCGTAGCGTAGCGGAAATGTTCGTACACAAAAGCTCTGGCACTAAGTTGATTTTGTAATTAAGAATGATGGTATCAATAATATTGATTATATAACGTTTTAAGATACGGCTCGTTTTAAGATATAGTCCACGCTGCACAGGCGATGACGAAAATTAATTCATAGAAAGTTTCTTTTTTAAATATTTTTTGGTGAAGACAACATGAACCTTATTTATTATTACAATGTCAGGATCACAATACTATACATCTTATTTCAATTCCAATAAGTAATCAATATTGGCTACAACGTTGACCTAATTCTGCAACGAATTTTAAAATTTTACTTCTTCCAACATACAATACTATGGGCATCAGAATTATGTATTTCGATTTACAGGATCTCCCTACATAAAAGACTGCCCAGATTTTCAATGTCAATACCCCATCTACAGCAACAGAAAAGCTACCACTATGTAGGCAAATGTGGAGCAATCCTAGTCCATCTGCAGCCCCAGTTACTCAACCAACGCTACTTCCATTAGCACATTTGACATATTCTCTCATTAGCTCCAGTCTACATAAAAAGTGAACACTTGATGACCCTACCCCAGCCGCCAACGCTGCCGACATCATCTTTAGGGCTCCATTTTAATGTATAAGTACTTTCAAGACTTCCCAAAACTGTACGACACTGATATGAAAATCCACTAGAAATATTAATGGACTAGCATACTTGGGATGCACGTGTTTGTGCAAAGTTCCTAATGCTGCAATTATAATGGCAACGTCTCTACGTTGGACAGCATTTTCCTGATATTTCTTTCGTTGACACCAGCCTTTCCAACTGGGCAACCAGTGACTTCTTAGAGATGCCATACTATCTACGAGCAGATATATGATCAGCGTGATTCATTGGCACTAACCATTTCCAATGCAAGTATGTCCACAAACCTACAACAATATTTTTTCCATTCCAGAAGCGTACATATTCTTGGGTCCTAAAGTTCCCGTCACTACAACTGTCACAATTAACCGTTACTCATGATGCCTCAATTTCCGTTTTCACCACCTCCTCTTTCTCGTCCTTCTTCACCTCCTCTACCGCATTCACCATCACCTTCCCCATCATCTCCTCCGTCTTTACCTCCTCGTTTTTCTCCCCGTCCACCTCATCTTACTCCATCACCACCACCTTCTCCTCTTCGTCCTTCACTTCCTCCTCCTCTTCCTTCGTTTCCTCTTCTACCCCATCCTCCACTTCCTTCTCCCCCTTACCACCTTCACCTCCTCTTCCTAGCCATTCTCCTCCTCTTCCTGTTCCTTTTCCCACCACATTCACCTCTTCTTCCTCCTCCACCTCCTCTATGTCTTCTTTCACATCCTCCTCCTTCTCTTTCACTTTCTTATCCTCCTCAATATTTTCATCCTCCTTCTTCTCCACTATATCTTCCTCCACCTCCATCTCCACCTCTTCCTCCTCCTCCTTAACCTGTTCCTTCTCCCTTTTATTTCCTCCTCCTCTTCCTTCTCCTTCTCTAACTCTTTCTTCTCCATCGTCTTTTCCTCCTCTTTCTCCTTGCCCATATTTTCTTCTTTCACATCCTCTTTTTCCTCCATCTTCTCCTCCTTCACATCTTCCTTGTCCTTTACCACCTCCTCCTTCTTCGTTTCCTTCACACTTATCTTTTCCTTTTCTCCTCCATCCCCTCTTTTACCTCCTCTTCCACCTCCTCTTCCTCCAGCATCTTCTCTCACATCTCCTCTTCCTTCTTCACCTCTTGTTCCTCCTCCATGTCCTTTTCCTCCTCCTTAACATTCTCTTCTTCACCTCATCCTCTGCCTCCTTCACCTCGTCCTCCTACTTCATCTTCTCCTTCTGCATCACCTTCAGCTCATCCTCTATCTCCACCTCCACCACCATCATCATTACTCCCACCGCCGCCAGTCATGGCCGCGTTGTTGCCCTGGCGGTGGCTTCGCCCGTCGCGACGCGACGCGACGCGTCGGGCGGCGTAAAAGAGCCGGTCGTAAAAACGCGCCGCTGTGGGAATGGGCACATTACGTAACGACACTAATGCGCCCGCGTTGTTATCGCCTCGAGATTTCCCTCCTATGGGGGTGTTCACGATTCAATTCCCATTAGGAACTGCGTGGAAGTGCAAGAGATGGAGCGGGGCGGCGGGCGACGGGAGGTAGCCAGATGGGGGCGGGTGTGAGGGCACGGCGCGCGCACCACTTTAGCGCAACTGTGTTGAGTAATTTTGACGTTGCTCTCATAATGTTTGGAAGCGGGATTACAGACAATGTGAGTCCTTTTGTCGGTTACGAGACTGCTTGTGGAATATTTTCTTTGCGCTTTGTAACATTATTCAGGGTTTGTGACGGAGTTTGAGATTCTAAAGAAATACGAAGACTTTAATGAAATGTAAACACGGAAAATGCATAATCTAGTGTCATTGCAAGCATCAAAGTTCATTTATATCGCTAGTTCAGAGCTATAGCGCAACGTATCAAAATACGTCATTTTTCAGAAGAGCCTGGCAAATTTTGACAAAAATATTCAAAAAAAAACCGGCCATAAATTTATGAATCAACTTCAAATTTGAACTGATCATCATTCAGAAATATCATACAATTTTATAAAGGTTTGTCGTTGTAAAACAAATTTATGTAAAAAATATCCAGAAATGCGATATTTGACCGGCAAGTAAATACGTGTTTTAAGATTAGTCCCACAAAAATTTACAGAAACTAGCAGAAAAATGTTAGTGTTATCACGAACTTTTATAAAAAGGAAAGGAACAAAATATTTACTGGGAAAGTTTACAACGAAAGTCAAAGTCTAACAAAAAATGTACAATTGCAGTAGGGCCATCTAAATAACTAGATATTAAATTTATAATTTAAAAACACATTTCTCTAGTGATTTTATTACATTGCATTACCATTTTAACCATACTTAAAAAGTAAGAAACCAATTTCATTTCCGCCAAACATATTAATGCAATTGAAAATTCACAAATCTGAGATTAATGATTGGTCGACCTCTTCAGTTTTGATAATAGTAGAACCAAACAGCCTTTGCTTGACTGTCAGTAATCATGCTCTTGAGCTACTAAATATGAACATGTAAAAATTACAAACAATTATTTAGAAATTCACAAAAGGAAATATTTCAAAATTATTTTTGTTAGAATTTTATTTTAATGTTTTGTTGACATCCTCAGATACTGAATATTAATATTTAATTGCCACAAAGAGTATTCAAACTTAATTTCGTGCCATGTTTAGTGCCATCACAAAAACGTTTCCAAAGCTTTTAATTTAATACACAATGGAGTTAATCCCAAATTATGAAATATAATACAAAATATAATAGAATCCCTTTAATGTATCATATCAACAATATTTCGAACCCTTCGTAAGCACTAACAATTCTTTCCATATTTTAATGATAGTAAATGAAGGTAAATGTAGCTTTTCTCTCTCCTCCCAAAAAAGTCACATTTTTCAAAGTTTTTGACATGAAATAAAGACATTTTTATAATGATAAAAAACGCCATTGAATATAAATAAAATATACCAAGATAAAATAATATATTAATCGAAGTAGTAAAATACAATAACTGAAGAAACGTCTGGTCTATTTGATTTAGAATAAAATTTAATTTTAATTAAATACTGAGGCTGAGGAGCTTCCTCTTTGCAAATTTTGGTATGCTTTAAGTCCCATTTTTGAATCGTAATATTTCGCATTTAAGAAATGTTATATGTTTTGCTCATAAAAGCAGCATGATAATATTATTGAAGTGACTGAAGACTCAGAAGAGAGCAGAGATATTAGAGATTATTTTAGAAAATATTGCTCAAAAATGTGGAAAGAAAAGAAAATGAGAAATGAATCGAATATTGGAAATTTATCAGGAATTGGAAATATTTAATGAATTTAATGTCGTAATATTAATAGAGAAAATACCGGGGGTGGGGTGAACGAACGAGGCGAAAGATAGGTGGACCTAATCTTACACTTCTGCTCTGTTCCATCTGGTTAGAAACTCCTGCAGACAAGTTACTCTCGCTTTTCTGCATGCATGTTTTTAAGCAAAAAGGTGTAATTTAGGAAATGTACTATAACTTCTTTTTTAGCAGCAATATTTGATCAGTCATTCTTGAAAAACAAAAGAATGGAACAATATGGCTTTTATGTCATCTTGTAGAGTACATTTAGCACTATCTCTACCAAAAGTTTGAATGGAATTGAATTGAATTTGCCTTATTTTACGTGGCGAGACTCGGGCCATCAGGCCCGCTCTTCCGTCTGACCACGCAAATTTCGCTACGCTCCTTTCACCAACTAGGAGAGAAAGGAGGTATTTCTTGGGCGAGGAACAGGCGATTTGAATTTAGCTCAGAGGCGTCATTTAGGCTTGAGGATCTTTTACATGCAAGTAAATCTACAAACATGGGACAGCGGGCTTTACTTCCCCTCTGAAGGAAGGCGTACCAAGGATTTTTTCGCCCTTAAAAATCCACGGCTTCGATCGGGTTTGAACCCGCCAACTTGGGTACAACAGTCCAGTACGCTAACCGTTACACCATCGCGTTTAAAGAACAAATTTGAAGCCGTTTTTGAGAAAATCTTGTTTTTGCATTTTTTAAATTGCACACATTGCACGCACTATTGCGCGAAAACTACTCAAATTTTCAAAAAAATTCAGTACCTTAATGAAAGAAATTACTATGGAGAACAAATTTTATTTCAAGGAAACATCTCTATCTTCAATTTTGTAGTTGTAGAAAGACACCGAACAAAATCCATACTTTTGACATTTTTGAAAATTTAGAGTAAACCCTGAAAATGTGACTTATGTCACCTTTATAAGCTTATATTACTCTATTCTTACAAGAAATGTAAAGAAAAAATTTGGAACCGATTTTGTGGAAATTTTGAAAATGTCCTGGGGGTTTCATGTAAAGAACCCCAAAATTTTAAAGGATTTTTTTTCAAAATCTTTTTGATTCGACTTGAGCAATCCGACACGGATTTCTTCAATTTAAAAAAATCTTGTTCAAGATTTAGGCGCAAGTAGTGTTTACAGACACCAGACAGACGTCATAAAGTTTCGCAAAAATTCTTGTGAGTATAATATTGTTAAAATTCACTTTTCGACAACCAGTGCACTTCAGTATGTAAGAGCAATCGTTGACAGTCTTCATTATTTTCGTCGCACAATGTGTAAATAAACGGGTATTCGACGCATTGATTGTAATTTTGTTCACTGCTTTAATCACAAATACCTTTAAGATGGCTTATAAATCCAAGATATCGCCCGAACGTGGCAGGAGCTCAATCAGCTGACACCTAAATAATGTTTGTGAATGGAATAGATTTTTTTCTAAAAAACAAAAAGCACTCAGGACATTAAACATTGATTTACCTTCAGTGTCCGTCCCTCAAATTTTGCGGAAGCAAGTACAAACCTGTATTTTACAAACATGCAGGTCAATCATATATTTCTCCTTTAGTGAATCACCACCAAGGGGTAAATAAATAATTTGATAGTTAAAATTTCAATCTTTCTGGGCTATTTGTTCTTTTATACAAGCATCGAATAATGGCTCTGTTCAGTATTTAATTTTTATTACGTACCTACTACACGCAAATACAACAAATATATTATTATTACAATATAATAATAAAAAAGTATGTATAATAGGCAGGTACTTACTTTTTTCGGCACTGGCAAACGCTGGCATCGTTTCACTCACATTTTTATTTTCAAACTTCCGGAAACAAATGACTAAAGTTTGTCCTTGACATTCGTATTTATGTTGGTGAAGAATCAAACAAGTTCACGCAAGATTGCAAGTACAGCACTAGTGGTATTTCGTCCCTTTGCACGTCTGAACAAGAGTTGCGGGCGGGCGGCGCTTTGCATGTCGCGAAACGCGTTGTACTAAATATCGAATATGCAAGATTTTAAAGTAACAGTCGCTGACCTTCTAAAAATTCGCTACATTAAAGAGTTAAAGGGGTTTCAAAAAAGGGAAATTATTGCCAAATAAACAGGCTATTCTGGCGTAACTGAATTTTTTTTCAAGATCGTGGACCAAAAAAAGCAAAACATTTTCAATATAATTTTTTCGCTCTCTCTGTTCGGATTGCATGAGAAGCGTAGCTCGTAAAACATTTTAGCCAATAAATCTGAAAATTATAAGCTTCAAAATGCTTTTTTAGTCTCAATTCTACCATTCCAACGAAATACATCCTGTCAAACATCATCGGGGGGACAATTTGGGATTTTTTTGCTCCCTCAATTATTTTTGTTTAGTGTATTATCTGCCTACATTGATAGGTTACGTCAGGCCAAAATTTGTTTTCTTTACCATCGAAACAAGGTAAATTGTCGTGGATACTCACAACTTGTGAACCCCCATTTTTTTCACGCTAACATAGAGCCCAGACGAGTCCCGTATGGACTACTACGAAGTAAGGGTCCTTCTGGACCACTTTTGGACTCACTAATTTAGACAAAAATATTGTTTAAGAGTTCTCAATAGTTCAAAAATATTTTACTACCCCTTTCGAAAGTTTCTAGTACTAACAAAACGTGAACATTTGTGGGTTTAAGCACGTCATAGCAGACACAATGTTGTACGTTCTTAGCAATTCATCCAAACTCGCAATCTTCCGTAGAATGTAAGAATTAGTCGTTAGGCTGGAAGTTGCAGGAACGTGCGTAGGAATGCAGTAACTACGTAACAATAGCCACTCAAGCATTTTCTGGGAACTGTGTATCTGATATACCTGTTTCGGTTGGAAATGGCACATAAAACGAAGACAAAAGGGCACTTAGGCTGTGTTTACAATAATGTGAGAATAGAAGAGAAACAAAAATGCTAAAATTAAAGATTCAAAAACAGAGTAAAAATCAGAATTACTCTTAGTTACTGATAAGGAAATTTCACACGGTTGTTGAAATATATCAAGACTCTTATTTTTATTTTTTATTTGATTTATATATTGTAAAAAGCAGCAAAGTTGTATGTGGCATATAGGAGGGGAGAAATTATAATAGCGTTTTTTCAAGCTCCAGAATTACTACCTTCCTCTTGTGCTGAAAAGTTGAATTATGAATACGAGCGTGTCCATAAACAAATGAACTAGGAATTTGATTTTACAGTGTTGATAAAGGATAATAACCTTCCGACCTACTTCTCCTGTAACTATAAAAGAAGCTTAACAGAACATGCTCATAGGGAAGTAATGTATATCTAGAAGTAAAGCAAGGAGTCATTTGAATATTTTTCAATGGTTTAAGAGAAATTTAACGAAAAACCTGATCGAGATGGAGATGAGATACATAATGCTCTTGCACTTCGAAAAAAAGGCACTAAAAATATTAAACTTATATTGATGTAAAATCTGCAGTGCTATTTCAGCTTCACGTTACAGCTAATTGAAATGTTACACATCATTGTCTAGTTTTTCCTTTTCAAGAAAGAATGCCCTAAATTCAGTTATTAAAATATTTAGATCTATTAATTCAAATTAAAAACTATAATTTTTTAAATTTTTAATCGAGAAAATGAAAATTCATTAGAAGCAGATTTAATTATATGTTAATGAAGAATATAATTAAATTGAAAATATATTAATAATTTGAATTCCTTTGGATAAATTGATTTGCACTGTAATCACATTAAATTTTGACCTACTGAACGAACAAAAAGGACTCTAGAAAATCTTTACCATCGAATGAAATCGAACAAAATTGATCATATTTACATGTTGAAGATCACAAGTAAAGGTTAATGATTTACACCTCGGTCTCCTAAACATCCGCCTGAAGCACACCTTATCACGAAAGCATCCCTCACTACATTGCTCATACCGAGCTACATTACCGAGCGATAATACCGACCGAGTAGATACTATACAAATACTTGGGCAATGCTATTGTACAAAACGAATTACAAACGCCAACAAGGAAGCAAAATAATTCTTTAGCTCTAAAAGATAGTTCCGGTTTTGACATAAAAATACAGTGGAACACCAAATATTCGATCCTCAATTATTCGAACATCAAATACAAAACGATTTGGGGAGGGAAAAAATGTTGCTGGCGTTTGTATACCCTGCATTGTAACTGTGATTGCTCTAGACGATTATATAAACTTGATACACAATTTAATGTTTAGTTTCATTTATTTTCTTTTACTCTACTTGTTATAGAGGAAGTGTCATAATGTTGCAGCCAAAAATCTTTCAACAAAAAATAGACATCTGGGAACCTGATGCCCAATAGGAGGATTTTACTTGCTCCTATACGTAGCAAATTACTTTCTAGAATATGTAGTATAGGCAAAACCCACCTTTTGTGGAGTCTTGATACAAAAATACTGGTTTTCGCCATACCTCTATGTTTCCGTCTCTCCGTCCATCTCTTTCGTTTGATTTATTTTGTCAAAGAATAGTAAAAACAGTGTAACGTAAAGGGGAGAAGTACCATAGGCGCACATTTTCTTCAGCTCCAGAATATATTCTCAACAATTTAATTAGAAATAGTTGAATGATGAATGCAAATTTAAAAAATGTCTGGTTAGCAACATGCGAAAACTAGAAAATGTCGCTCCCGAAACATAGAAAAGTTATTTGCACCGGTAAACGAACTGAAGATTTGATTTTTGCATTGCTAACAAAATAGGAAAACACCCTGTGAACAACATTGGTGGCATATTCCTCGAAAGTGATATTCTGGACGATTAATCTGGACGATGTCGCACTCCCTCCAATTAGAAAAAAAAATGTTTGAGGGCACTTCGAAAATATTCCTTTAATACTCCTTTGCAGAATAATGGAAACTATTACGATGTTACTGTATTGGAAGAGAGAAATCAAAACGTGTTGATAACTTTTGTATAAGTTTTGAAAGCTAACAGAAGTACATACTAGAAATTGATTTAGATTTTAATTATCTAACCCATACAAACAATTGCTAGGCAGCCGTGATGTGCGTTGATAAGAAAAAATAGAAGCAACAGTATCCTCATTTCATATCCTAGCAGGATTTTCATATCCCTCAGTGAGCTGCGGAGATCCTTGGAGTTCTGCAAAGAGACACCGATTTTTTCCCAAAATTGTTTGTAATGCATCGTCATATCCGACAGGAAAATTCAATGTTCTTCCTTACGTAATTTATTTTTTATCGCAGAGTTTTAATTTCAGAGCAGGCTTCTGTTTTCTGTGTTACCCATTTCCAAGAATAATAATTCTACTGAACGGAGTTATTTGCTTTGGAAGAAATATTTTATTTACCTTGCACTTGCTACGAAACATTCGAAATTCATTCCTAGCTCGTCGGTCTTCACTTCGGTTAAAAAGAAAAGTTAAAAGAAGACCTTCGATTAACAAGAACGTCAGGACACCGTTTAAAGAACGCCTTTAATTCCTAGAAATTCTCGTTTCTTTGACTCTAAGGTTTGACTAATCTAATCACAAATCTTCCATATTTTCTTTTGTTAAACCATATTCGTGTGATTGTCTCTCCCTTTTACGTAAAACTTTTAAAGTTTACATTGCATCATGACCCTTAAATAATTTTCTAACAATAAAAAATAATTAAACTCTAAAAAGTAGGGAACAACTATATTTAAAACCACTGGTGCTACTAAAATATATTTTCTCGCATTATTTGTAACGTTTGCAAATTCCAAAAATTCAAAAGGTTCAACGACAAGTATGCATTTTCCATTGTGTTAAGCATATTTTGTTCTATCTATGGAAGAAATTACAGAAATAATTTGAAGCGATTTTTGCGAAATTTTTAAAAGTTTACATGACCTTTATTAAAAATATAATTTTTATAAGAGATTTCATTGAAGTTAAAAATCATTGTTTTCAAATGTGCAGTTTTGCGTTGTTTCGTTTTTGCAATTCTCAAAAATATAGAGAGGTTGGTGGAAATGAGGCTAAAAGTTTTTTTCATTTCTTTGATACATACGAGGAGAACATTTTTAAAAACATTGGTGCGAAAGTTGAGAAAATCATTTTTTAAAAATTGCCTGCATTTCACGAAAAATTGCATAAAAACTACTCATATTTTCGAAAAATTGTACATGACGATACTTGAAGATCTGTCTTTGAAGAATAGATTTCATTAAGGATATAAACCTCTTTCTTCAATAATCTACATGTAGGAAAACCCCGAAAAAAACTTTGAACTTCCGAATTTTTGAAAAAACGGCACTAAATTTTGTTTTTAAACATTTTGTACGAATAGTCATAAATACACTGAATAACGCATTACACTTTGAATTTTTCTTTTGATTTTTAAAAATTACACAAAGTAATTTTTAATTAAATATCATGGCCTTAATATTTAAATTACGGGTGGTTTTCAATCACGATGCTTTTATAAGTATAAGTCTAACTGATTTTTCGATGAAATTTCTCAAAAACTCAAAATTGTGGAAATTGGCTCAAAATTATGCTCATTTTCAGTAAAGCTCAAACGACATTTTCTAAAAACGACTCCACATTTTTTGTACGAAAATTTGCGTATCAGACCGGTCTTACTTTTCTATAATATATTTCTAAAATTCATATTTCACTTCGACCACTAGAGGACCAAAATAATGAGAAATAGTCGGAAAAAATGTCTTTAAAGCGGCAATAGATGGCAGCTGGGAAGAGTATGGAGCAAAACCGAAAAGCTAGCGCACATTAAATTAAAATTACCTTTTCCCGAGCTAAAACAAGTGGTGCTATGAGAACTGCGCCCAAGCAAAACACTAGTGGTGCTACACAATGACACAGACATTCTCGCACTAGTTAGTTTACTAGTCGCGCATACGAAATTGCTGTTTTCTGTAAACCTAGACAACAACAGGAAAAGATGTAGAGTACTCTCTAAGTACTATATGGTAACGATTAGGCGTTTAATTTTGTCACCGTTCGAAAACACATAGAGAGAAAATAGAGAATTAAATGAAGTATTATACCACGAAAATTGTAGTATAAATAGAACAAATAGTGAGGCAAGTTGGACAAAAATCGACAAGATGGATAAAAGAAAACTAGCTGGAAATTACTGGTAAATCATTTGCCAATAAAAGATATCAAATATACAGCTTTTAACTCATTCCATCTAAGGAAACAAAGTGTCATGGATGTAATGACGCATGAAAGTGATATATGACACAGAAGTCATTGACGGTGCTTCGCTTATGTTTAGGACATAATCAGATGGAGTGGAATGAGCTATTTTGTACATGTCAAGCGCAGGAGAAGAAAAACAAGAAGCGTCGTACTAAATGTAATACAAGAATCCTTCAAATAAAGATGTGTGAGAAAATACCTGCCTAAAACTGACAGGCAAGAGCGCCCAACCACGAAAATTAATGAAGGAATAAAGTACATTACTTCGCACTCAATCATTGTAATTTAACTTACATTACACAATTTCTTTGACAACATAGGGAACGCTTACAACTTTATCACCTCCATTACAGTCAAGGACAAACACATTTACGAAGAGCAGAAACCAGCTCCCGAATCGACATTAACTGTTCTTTGCGTGCCTCTCCGGGTCTCCTCTTAAGAGGAGGGGCGGAGGCGTAGGAGGAGGATGCAAGGGGAGGAGAAGACGGAGGAGGGGCAGGAGGAGGAAGAGGAGGCGGTGGAGGAGGAGTTGCGGGGGAGGTAGAGGAGAAGAGAAGGAGAGGAGGGAGGATTCGCAGGTGGCGGCGGAGGCAGCGGAGGTTAAGGCGCTGAAGGCAGAAGAGGAGTTGGAGGAGGAGAGGGAGGTGGAGTAGAAGGCGGTGGAAGAGGGTGCGGAGGAGGCGAAGGTGGTGATGGTGACGTAGGAGGGGTCGCAGGAGGATGCGGCGGAGGCGAAGGAGGAGGCGGAGGCGGAATTACGAGTTTACGCCGATGGGGAGCGCCTTGAGCTTCGGCGTATTTCCTCGGCGGGCGCTGTTTTTCCATCTTTTACGAGCTGGGAACGCCTGCAATCAATTAACGCACCCGGCACGAGATGACGGTCAGTTCCGCCGTTCATGTTAGCGGAGCACAGCTTCAATAAAACGCACCAGGCCATTGTCGCGGTGGAGGAATGCATTAAAAAGACTAAACTGGTTCACTTGCGCCATGTTGGTTTGTTAATCAAGAAACTCCGCGCAAGTGAGGTTTAATGAAGCGTTATATCTCTCCGAGGGAGACTTAATCAATAACTCACACACTTTAATAAAACTATTGTTTACTAACCGTCTAGTCATTTGTATGTTAATTTTTCCTCGCCTGTCATCTGTATGCATACGCGCGGGGGAGCGTTTACAAGAAAAAATTTCCTTTCTCTATTCTCCGAGACTTTGTAGCACTCCTTTATAGCCACGAAGTAATATTCTAAATATCACGATTCTCAGAACTTAGCCCTGCCGGGTATTTTATTACAGTTAAACATTTTATTACACGCCTGGAAATCTTACATTAGTCTCGTTTGCTTTGTGAAAATATAATTAAATTTGCTTAAAATTTAAAATGCATGAGAATGAAAGCGCTTTTTTTCATCACTTGAGTCGCAGAAGCGCTGTGTAATCTACACACGTGCTCGTGCGGTAGCTGCCACGGCTCAACCGCAGCCACCGCCCTCACCGCCCCCGCCACCGGCCCCGCCACCACCACGCAGATAACAGTGTGCTCCAACTCCCTCCCTCGCAAACAGCAGTTCAAAGGGAGCGCTTACAGAGGTTGCGATACTTGATTAAATGCGATATTTGATATCGATCGCAGCGACAGGAAAAATCATCGATACTACGTTGCCGGTGCCGAACGCCGCGTTGACAGTATAGTCACAAAATCATTTCGTATCGAAGCACAATTTACATTGCAAACGGATAGGTATTTTAGTTAAATTGAATATTTTTAAAATGCCTTAAGCTTTTCATTCTAATTGGTAACAATCAGTATCTGTGTAATAGTATTTGTGTTGCTAACAAAAACTTCTGCATATTGCCCATAAAACAGATGAATTTCATTAAAATTCTATACTACAATTTCACTTGTATATGAACAATCCTTTAACAATTCAATCATTCATGGAGAACGATAATACAGTGAAGTTAATATTTTTCTGTATGTTAATGATCCTGTATTACAAATGTTTGGATTTCTAATTATTCCTGACTCTTAGTATATCGTTTTAACTTCAAAAAAGGAAATCATTTCGGAAATAAAAATTAACAATCACATTTGTATGATTCATAATCGTAACTTATTTTCATTACCCTATTTCACACTGCCTTCTTCAAATACCGTGCATTGACGGTAATCTACGGAAATCCTTAAAAAGACTGTTAGTTACTGGCCCTGCATGAGGAGGGCGGACACCCAAAGCGTTTCAAATGCTATGCGGCGACTACTGTTCAGTTGACGGATTGCGATTCCTGCCCTGCGACGCCTACTCAAGTACAAACTCGTGTTCGCAACGCTTCGCGCCCGTTCCCGACCATTCCCGCCTGGGCGGACGTGTCAGGGCGGTCGCCGTCTCATTGAGCCTTGAGTAACGATCCACAGAATGAAAGGCGCCGCGCTTCCACGCCTTACGTCCCGATGAGGGCAAATGGGCACGGCAAGACAATATAACGAGCGTTTTTTTTTTACAGCGAAGTACAATTGATTGACATGAACATACTATTTAGTCAAGACTTTCAGAATGTGCTCTTTAATTTTCTTATGTTCTCTGGAGCACCAGTCAGTTAAAAGTATGTATCTTACATCGAAGTCACGTAGGTCTATAAGGTTCTTAAATTGCCTTGCACCACCTATAATAATATAACATTCATAATACTATTAATTCGTTTCGCCAGGTAACGAATAGAAATTTCAGCTACACGGGCGAACCAGTCAGCAATTATCCTTTTCAAATCCTGTCATCCATTCAAATCCTGTGTAACTATCAGTTCAAATAATGTATGTTATATTGATTACACGTTTTCACGTTTACACGCAAGTTAACACGATACTTAAATTTTGTGTGCTTTTTAGCAGAATATTTGCTATTGCAGGCAACTATAAAGAGTATAAAATGGCGATGGATAAAGATTTTTTGCATGAAGAAACAAACCATTCATTCATTTCTTGTCTCACGTCGTTTATGACAAAGTACCAAAATGGTCCAAAGAAATACTCATAATTAATGGACAATCAAAACGTCGTAGAACTATATTTAAGAAAAATCTTTGCAGAGAAATGAGATGTAAAATATGCGAACGTTTATTTTTTCAATATCATTACTAATAAGAGGTACTGTAAACGTGCATCAATGAAGACCAACACCAATTCAGTTTTACTCTGATGTTAATATTCCTACATCGGAATGCAGTTGATTATTCTATGCAAATCTAACACACAACAGCATAATGCACTTAACTGTTCCATATCTAAAATTTGCTTTCCTATCGAAATACATATTTTCTGAAATCTTGATAAAAGGACTAAGGTGTAGCATAACAGAAAATATGTATAAAATTTTCTTAGTAATATAATTTTATCAAACTGATATACATTCATTCGACATATCATTCAAAAAAGAATATAACTACATAGAGGAACTGTTTTTTTTTTCATTTTTCCTACAATACTTTTCTGAACCAGCATAGTTTGTATTGTAACAAAATAAATTCCAGTGCCAAATCAGATGTCCCTGGAAAATCATAGGGTTGTATTAGGTAAGTTAGTTTCATTGCAAGCAATCACTAGTACCTAAACTAATGAAAACATGAGCTACGTTCCAGCACATGGATCGCTCTGCTTGTGACCGCCACAAGGTCCGAGGCAGCCTTTGTGCATCTCCCGACGTCGCACACGAGGGGAGGCGCTTGTGTCTCATGGGCAGCGCGTCCCTCCGATCTCTTCGCCGCCCCGCGCCGCCGCCTAACCCTATACCGCCGGCTCCCCTTCTTTTCTGATCGCGTTTCTTCCTTCCAGCCTCCCCTCCCTTCCCCACCCCCGCCTCCCTGTCGGCACGATACACTCGCGCCACACACCACCGCCGCGCCGCGCCGCGCCGCAGCATGCGGGGACGCTCAACAGGATTTGATGCAATCTGGTTTCGCCTCCCCTCGCTAGCGTCTCGGATACTGCGATGTGTCGAATTTGTGTAGAAATTTTCTGTGATAGAGTAAATAAGAACGTGTGATGCATCTGTGGAGAAAAATAAAGTGTTCTGTAGAATACGTGAAAGCAATAGCAACGGAAATAACATGAAGTACAAGATACTGTGCACAAACATTATTTTCAAAGTGCGATATCAGAAGTTTTACAAAAGTACGTAATTTTACAGATGTCATATCCGTTCCCTGATGCCCAAAAATTTGGTTCTGATATTGTTCTAGAGCAGTTGATATACTAGTTATTAATGTGCATCCTACAGCTACAACATAGAGGGCCTTTCTTTAAAACCAACGGTGACAGAAATGAAGATATCTCACTCGCACCCAGAAGCACACCTATTTTTTATAACCACTCTATGCGCTCCCTCCCCTTCAAGCATTCTTTCTGCTCTCTCCTTCTCGGAATTCTCGATGCCGCGAGGAGACAGTCGCGACACCCGGATGTCAAAAACAGTGGGCGCCGCACGGCACTTCATTTACTTTGATTTATGACCTTATTACAGACGCAACCGCCGCGCCGGTGAACTCGCGAGGCGTTCCGAGAAGGTGAAAAATTGCGGAAAAGGCTGCTTTATTTTCAGAAAAGCCAGTCGTCGCGTTTCGTTTCGGCGATCCGGCACAAGAAACGCGAATTTGCGAGTTATCTCGGCGTGGAGAGTTGGGGAACTACAGCTCCGTTGCTTGCCCACCCTCTCGGCGCCACCAGCCCGTGCTCGATACTTTGGAAGTACCTTGGAGTGTTTGCTGGCTTCAGAAACCAGCGACTCCTTTCCCCACGATGGCGCTTACCGGCAATTAGTCCAATCGTTCTCTACCCGACCCGTAAAGAGGTCGCGAACTCGAGAGAAAGTTGAAGGAATTTGAAAATATTTTTTCTCTTTTTCTATTTACTTTGCGAAGTTCTTTTACGAGCGAGAATTTCGGTCAGAAATGTCTAAACGTTACAGTGAGTTGCCTCATATGCGGGTCAAACAAACTTTTTTGTGATACGTATGTCACATCAACGTCAACGGCATATGTGCAAACAGCTCTACGGCAATGTACTACGAATAGTTTGCGAATGTTAAATATTAAAAGAGGTCGTGTAAATTACATGATATAAATAAACTATTTATAAATTATACTGACATTTTTAATGAAACAAATATTAGTAATTGAATTCATTAAATCTGTAAGGGCAGACACTAGTAAAAAATTTCAATTCTGATAAGTCTCAGAATTATATTCATGTTATGATAATATTGTAGAAAATATCAGAAAACACGGGAACATCCTCAATGGTGTTAAACAATGTTTTATTCATAATTTAGACGAAAGTTTTCATCAGACAAAACGAATAGAACCAAAAAGGAATGGAGTAATACGGACACTTTCAATATTTCTAATTAGCAAAAGGCTTAAAAATGTGGTTTATGTATCCAAGCGATAAAAATAACTGCATATTTCTTCAGGAATAAAAAACCAATTAATCACAAAATAAGTTATTTAAAACCACGTTACGACATAACAATCAGCTTAATCGACAAAAAGTGGATACTTGTAGATAATTTCTTGATGAATTACTCGTAAAACATCAAAAATGATGAAACAACAATAACCAAAATATATTTAAGTTCTAGCTTGACATACGGCATACGATCATCACACAACTGATCGAAAAACTATGAGAATTTAATCTGCTCATTCATGACGCCTTAGTTGACTAAGAATAGGCGTATGTTTGACAGACAGAATCCAAGTGTGGGAAATGTTAAAAATCATCATATCTCGTAAGATTCAGGTGCTTTTATATGAATAATGAAATACAAATCAAATAGCAAGCAGCGAAAATAAAGGTATAATAATCTTAAAGATAGCAACGAGATTGACAGGAGCGACTGCTTGCACTCATACTTTTCATTACGACTTGTACAGAGTTTCAAAACTAAAAAGAAATTCAATAATGTTCAGGTTAATATTAGCAATAATTATTTCCTTTCCTGATACTTGTCTTATCCAGAGTTATCCACAGAAAATGTTCAGGGTAATTTTTGAATATCATCGCGAACTGTTTTGTGTAATTTTGAAATTTCTGCCCTCTTGGAAAATCTCTCACAAAAGCTCGCTTTCCAGAAGCACGGAACGCCGCTATTATCTCGAAAGAGATGATACAATTCTTGAAATTCCGTAGCACGACGCAACATAAATTTATCGCTCTCCAAATTTGAAAGAGCTGTTAATCGAAATTCAATTCCATCAATTCGCAAATTTATGTTTCTCTCTTCTTTTGTATAGGTGCAATGCAGATTTGCTTCTCGAAGCTCGTATTAGGGGCCACTACCTGTCGGAGTCCTGCTGTACTGGGGCATTGTAAGATAGAAATTCAAAAGTGCAGAATACGCGATTCCTCGAGAGAATACAGTTTACAATATTGGACTACGTCCACCGGCTTAGGTAGCTCAGGGCATCAGTTGACTTCACTGCAATGCCCCTGACCGGGAAGTCCTAGGTTTCCAGTTCCGACAGTGGCAGGGTTTTCGATACTAACTAGACAGCTAGGTCGAATTCAGCCGCCGCGCCGCTTGGAGGAGAATTCTAACGCCTGGTTGCGCTGATCGGTAGTTTTCCGTGGGTTCTCCTATCAACCCCAGACGAATGCCGGAGCAGTACCCTAACAAGCGGGTGACGAACCGCGCGCGATCTTTCCTTCCTCTTCCTTGTACAATCGTCACCCCTTGCTTACACGCACACTTACATGCAAGAACTGGACCATGACCTATGTGCAAGTACCCAAAACAGAATTTCGTTGTGGGAACTGTTTGTATTATTGAACCAAATAAGTACGTTTGCTTAAATAAACGTTGTTCTAGACGTTAATGCATTTATTATTTCCTAAAAAGAAAAATCATTATCTATTCCACTTTAGGAACAGGGTACGTCTGATGTGGAATATACATAGATTCTTTTATTTACGAAATTTTAATATATTTAAGTTAATAATATTAACCACGTATTTATAAACGACTCATTTAAGTAATTATCTACACTAGTCTTCAAATTTGAGAAGTTGTAGACGAAAATGTAAAACGTATTCCACATTCGAAGACTTTATTAGCAAATGCTTACCGATATGTCCTAAGGTCACGCTTTGAGGCACGATGTAACCACGGAAATCGTCGATCAATTGCAAGGAATAAATAAATGTTTCTAGGCAAGCTGACATAAGAAACAGTTCATCTGCTTGTCTTAAACACGTTGCTGGTTTTTATATCCGAAATTACTAAGCCTAAAAAGAGATAGCATCGGTAGTCGCGAGCGTTGCGCCAATAATTCAAAACTGCGTAAAATATTGCACAATGATTATAACAAATTCACCGCTGGAGGAGTTGTGGTTATCGTGCCCGACTCCTGAGCTCAGTAAGCAACAGAAACTATGTTGGTAGCACGATTTGCAGATTATAACAGAAGAAAACGTATATTGCGTACTCACCACAATCACAGCAGATTCTGGAAATGTCCCCTTCACTTCTTTCCTAGTGATCTGTTTGCTACACACATTAATGCAATTTGTAATAGGAGGTCCAGGTTCGGATCGCTACAGAGAGACGTTCCTGGCGCACGTTACAATGTAATTCGTATATTTCGTTAACAAACATTCAATAAAATGTGCCAGGATTTGAAATGTGGAAATATTGCAAATTATAGGTTTTTTAGTGTTCACGAACTTTTGTCTAGCCTCATTGCATCAAGTAATGGGTTTAAAGATTGTAATAAAGAGACCTACGACTAAATACTTGTAAAATAAAAATACTAACGTTAAAGTTCCGTTCAATCCTTCCTGCTTATTTTTAGCTACTTGCTACAATTTGTTTTCAGGCAATTTCACACAATTAAGAACAGTTATTCTTGTAGCCTTCTGCATTTTCTCTTACGTCTTCTCTGGCGTTGCACGGAGAGTACCTTAGTTTCGCGAACTTGTCCGCAAAATAAACACAAGAGTACACAGTTATGACAATTTCGAAACAGATTTAAAAAAGTTCTAAGTCTAAAATAATTTATGAAAAATATTTTTTATAATTAAAACTTCATACATTTTTATCACGAACGGTTCGAAAAATGTTGTATGACAAACTGTTATTATATATGGCACTTGAATAACCAATGCACCAGAGAAACACCTTCAATTGATATTGATATTGTCGAAAATATGTTTTAGACGCTCTTTCAGTATATTTTGTCACAAAATAAACAAACACATAGATAAATAAACTTATCTCGAAAAAAAGGCAACGAAGTAGACGAAATTCATTGGGGGCTAGCACCATGAAGAGACGAGCGTCTTCGGAGCTGGCGCCACAGCCCGCACAGAAATCGCTGGCAGCCTCCTCATAACGGGCGCCCTTTGTGAGGTCATATATTACGCCGACGTTTCTTACACTCGCGTTTTGACGAATGAAAGCCCCAGCAAAGAAACTCGATGCGGCTGAAAGATGCTAAACATTCAGACCCATTTCTCAAGAGCGTAATTTCCAGAACTGTCTGTCTGTTTTGATTCATGTGTAGAGGTCGTATCAGAGTTTTCCAAGAAAAGAGGAAAACATCGCACTTTTCTGTTGCCCAAACTGTACATTTTCTCTCACTCTTCGCTATATTATAATTTGCTATAATTGATCACGTAAATGTCCGTAAAGTACCATTTATCACAATATTAACTCTATAATTCCCAAGCATCTTACATTTAATTTGTTAGTTTGTGGGAATTCCCTCTGTATTGTTGAAATCGA
Source organism: Gryllus bimaculatus (assembly GCA_017312745.1). Lineage (NCBI taxonomy): Eukaryota > Metazoa > Arthropoda > Insecta > Orthoptera > Gryllidae > Gryllus > Gryllus bimaculatus. The sequence continues at coordinate 2,148,724 of BOPP01000121.1, read as the reverse complement.
GTTTTGATAGCAAGCCGATACGTATAGTACCATGCTACTATAACCTTACAGGTATTTTACTATCGAACAGTAGGAGGCATATATCTTGATTTTCCCTAAAATTTGTTAAAGTCAACTATTAGATCTCTGAACGGAACTATAAATATTTAATTAAACTCTCACGTTATTAAAATGGTTTGTATTACAATGAATTTTACAATTACTCTGAATTTTGACTGATATATTTTGGATATCGGTAAAATCTACTTCCACTTATTTATATTTTTAATACTTTTTTTTAAATTATGCTTTATTTATTTGGTCACATGAACTATCAGGTTATTAGTAACCACAATAAAAAACAATATTAACAAGGTACAACAGAACATACAACAGAATTTAAAAATAAAACAAATACATAATTTGTCAAAATAAAAGTAACATTATGTGACAACCATTAGCGATCACATTCAACATCAAGAGAATATAAACAAAAACAATCATCAGAATACAAATTTTTCGTTACTAATATATTGTTTGACGTAAGACTGAGAAAACTGGTGATTAAAAGATTCTCTGTTTCTTACAGGTTATTGGAACAGTTAATTACCTTTAAAAATGTAAAGACATTTTCAATGTGATATTTGTTATTACTAACTTCTGGTAGAGTGAGAGGTAATGCGTATTTTTTACAGATATCTTTGTAACTGGAACAGAACAGAAATATGTGCGGTATAGAGAGGGCAGAGTAGCATTGATCGCAATTCTTGCATTTCGTTTGTTAGTAAATGTAAACGGGTAAGTTTGGAATGGCCAATTCATAAACGGGTGAGCACAGTTTGTTATTTTTTCTTGTGAAAGTAAGGAACCAAGATACTTTTTTTTGATCTTATGTAATTGATTTGGTGATTTTGTCCATTCAGTATGCCAAAGATTTTCTTTCTTTCGTGAAGTTCTTCTTTCATGAAATTGTGGTAAACTGGATGCCCTTAAACAAGTGAATTAATAAAGTCTTTTGCTGTGTCATGAATTAGTGTATTACCAGCAACACGTCGATGCGGTGGGACCCAAATTGGAAATACTTCCTTGTTGATATATAATAAGTCATAATATTAGTTTATTTCCTTTACTATAAGTTCCTGATTTTCAGTATTACTTAAGCTTACTAGCACACTTTTGGAATCTGTAAAAATAACAAATTCGTTTTCGGTTTGTTCTTTAATACATTTAAAGGCAAGAAGAATGACATATGCCTCGCAGTAAAAAATACAACAATTATCATTTAACCTTGACTGTAGTAGTGTATCTTTTATTTGTGCTGCTCAGTCAGCTTCAATCTCTTCACGGGAGCCATCGGTGAATATGAGTATATATCCAATGTATTTGTTGCGGATTTTGTTGAAGTAAGCTTCGTTGATTAACGTATTAGTTACGTTTTGGGGACAATCATTGAGTCTGATGTTGATATTTATTAGTGACGCAATCCATGGAGGTCTTTTATTAATCATTGTAATTCGAACAGTAGGAAATGTAAAGTTTATGTCTTCAAGAGACTGGTTCAGGAGATAATAAACTAGTTTTGGAGCATGCTTTTTCTGTGCGTATTTATCGTAATATTTTCTGGAGAAAACATTCTTATAGGAAGGGTTATTGGGAGTGAATGATATGTTTTTGGCTCTTCTGATATGAAGAGGTTCTTTATTGAATTCCACAAGAGTACTCGAAGTCGTACTCGTTCGATATGCGCTAATGGCTAATCTTAATCCGGCTGAATTGACTAGATTACGACTGTTTAATATTTATGACTTATCTGACTGTATAACTTATGGTAAATAATTTTTCCATAATCTATCTTAGGACAAATGAGACCTTTGTATGTTGAAGGTATAACATTTCTGTCAGCTAACCACGAGGCTGATGAAATGACTTTTATTAAATTCATTCTTCGAAGGCATTCAGCTTTTAAATGCTTAATATGTGGTTTCCATGTTAGTTTACAATCAAATATTATTCCTAGGATTTTTATTAGGCTTGAACATTTAAGTTTTTGTGGCCTTACTGTACGTTTTAGCTGATCAGATAAGTTACCCTTTATTGAAGACTAATCATTCTGATTTGGGTTCAGATATCTTGAAACCTGTTGTGTTGTACCAATCTTGAAGTTCATATAAAGTAATTTGGAGCAATTATTGAGATGATTCAACATTTTCCCCTCTTAATGTTATCGTGGTATAATCTGCACCAATACTTTCACTGGTCGATGGACATGGTTCGTGATATCATATATGGCTATAAGAATAGTAGTACATTAAGCACAGATCCTTGATTCCACTCCATTATTAATTGTATATTTGTTTGATGAAATATTATTGAATTCAACATGTAGAGGTTTATTTTTCATGAACTGAGTTATGAAAGTCAATATTTGTCCATATACATCTATTCGTATTTCGTAGAGAATTTTGATGATTCGATCTCTCCATATCATGTCGTAAGCCTTTTCCATGTCTAGACTAACAATCACTAGATGTTGGTCTGTTATAAAGACTTCACATATGTCGCTATGCATGTTTATAAGATCGTCCGTTGTAGAAAAATTTTGTCTGAAACCACATTGGAATGGTGAAATATAATTTTAAATTCGAAGTGCCAGTTAAGTCTTCTACTAACAATTTTTTTCCAGTAATTTGCAGAGGGTGGACATAAGGAGATAGGTCTGTAATCATTTGGATTGGTTGGTTCTTTATTATGTTTATGAATCGGGATAACTATAAAATTTCTCAATTTGTCTGGAAATTTACCAGTGACTATTATTTCACTGAATAGTTGAGTTAGATATTAAATAGAATTAGTCGACATTTGTTTAAGAAAACATTGTATGTTCCATCTGGTCCTGGGCTTGAATTAAAGCTATCATAATATCAACATCTTGTACACTAGTAAAAGCGGAATATTTTAATGAATAATTACTTGAATTATTTTTTAAATAATTCTATCTATTGTTATAATAGAATTATATTTGTATATTTGGAATTCTTAGCTAAGTTATTGTCGCTTGAATTATATTAGCAAATGTAGATGCTAGAATGTTCGCAATTTCTCCGTTATAAGGTGTTTCGGTTGTTAATTAATAAAACTTTAGTTTGGATGTACTGCTTGTAACAACCATTGATACATTTGATTTTTTTCAATTATCTGATGTGTTAGAGAAACAATTTATTGATGAGATGTAGTCAATCCAGGTCAGTCTTTTATTTTCTTTAGATATTTGTCTAGCCTTTGCTAGTGTTCTTTAATATTCAATATAATTTTCTATGGTCGGATGTCTCTTTTATTTAGATAGATTTATTATTTCTGCAGGTAGGTTTATACAACCTGGCGGTAGAACACCACATTTATTGACGGAGTGTCTGTACAATTTACGAGCATTTTTGCAGTCTTCATTCCACCCAGAAGTTGTTTCCTTATTGGTTTCCATGAAGTTTTTTTAATTGTTTCATCAGCTGTTTTGAGATGTCATGAGATCAGTTTCTCAATGTTTTATTGAGGGATATTGAGAAAGTTTCTTCTAGTGTGTTAATTTCATTTAATTTTGATTACATATCTTGGGGTACCTGTCAAAGTCAGCATCTTGGAATTTCCATCTCGGAGGATAGTTTATGCAGGCAGTCACTGAGGCATTATTGTGGTAATTTATGAGAATGGGAAAATGATCGCTTTCATGTAAGTCCTGTGCAGTACTCCAGTGTCATTTAAAAGCAATGGAAGATATTATATTGCTAGATAAATCTCAATGATTTTTTTGTGTAATATTAAGGTGAGTGTATTGATTTTTGTTAAGTATCAATCTATTTGAGTCATCAAGTATTTTTTGATTATCTTTCCTCTACTCACATCTTTATAATATCCCCACATTAGGTTGTGACTATTAAAATCACCTACGATAATAAAGGGTTTAGGTAGCTGTTCAATGATTTTTAATATATCATCTGTAAATGTATTACTATTGAGAAGGTAGATTTTACATATACTCAAATATTTTCTTCTCAGGGTAATTTTGGATGCTATACATTCAATATTGGAATATAGGTGTGTAACTGAATTTCAGTTGCTTGAAGAGGAGATATATGTTTCCACTGTATATTCCTGAATTATTTCTATTCCTTAAAGTAAAAGAATGTTTTTTTATTTGCTGTATTATTCTTTCTGAATTATTTGTTTCTTGTAAGCATATTACATCTGGATTATACTTGATAATTAGAATTAATATATTTTCTCTTTGAGGTCTAAATCCATAGATATTCCATTGTAATATGTTTTCAACCATTGTTAATTAATATTTAATTTAAAGGGGTGAGATAATTTAACTTGTATCACTAGAGTACGCTGATTAATTGTTTTTAACGTGTTTTGTTTCTTTTTTAGATTTGTAAATCTTCTCTTCATATTACTGTCATTTAGTTGTGAGTATGTACCTTCCAATATTTGAATTAATGGTGTTATATTGAGGGTAAATTCTAGAACTATTTCAAATAACTCAGTACTGTTTTTTGTTTTCTCAAGAAAACTCTTCATTTGAATAAAACTTAAGGGATGTTTGTGGTTTGAACAATATAATATTTCCTTCAGAAAGGGAAAGTCGTGTATCCAGTTTATCAGATTATTCAAGATTTGTAATTTCCAGTCGTGACTTTTTATAATTTTCTTCCACAGTAAGGTCATTATTGAAATGTTTATCACGGTTTGATGGGGGTTCAGTATGTAGGTCCGAGGGTGTTGATGGTAAAGTTATAGGTCGTTGCTTGATCAAGTTGTTTGTGATGTCAGGATTGTTTGTGGAATTTGAAGAACTGGGAAATCATCAGTTTGAGGTTGGGTTAATAGTGGGACATTATTGTCGACCTCAGGCTCCTTTGTCTGGTTTTGTGCTTCTATGATTTCACATGCTGTTTGTAATGGGTCATTTCCAGCTTGCGCAATATCTTCAATGTTTCCAATTATTTCAAGTGCTTGTTGTTTGGTGGGATTCTAGTTTGCTATATGACCTGTTTTGTCACAAATAAAACATGTTATCTAAAAAGAAATAAATCCTGTGTGTAGTGTCATCGTGAAATATAGTGGTTGATTCTAGTAAATTCTTGATTTCGTCAAGGTCTGAGTTTATCCACTATTCAGGGAAAATAAAATGTATGTCATTTAGCATTCGGGCTTACACGTGTAAGCAAATTGGTATTCCTGAAGAAAAAAATGGATAATGTTAACATTAAAAAAATAGACTTTTTGAAGATTTCGGACCTTCTCAGCGATATTGCGATCATAAACATTCTATTTTATTTTTGAATGCTTACTGGGAGCAGCTGAATATCACTTCTAGCTTTCCTGGTATACATTGCAATTTTCTCTCTCTAATGTTGTATAAAATTTGACCCATCATCATTGTAGCTAAGAATTTTATTGGCTTTTAATTTTTCCAATAAAATTGATTTTACTGTAACCAATTCAAGAAATATATTTTTATTTTAGCTTTAATATTTTATTAATTTCAAATGATTGTAAGCATATTTTATAATTTGTGCGCAGATCGTGACAGGGGATGGCGATACTATATGGGAATATTATATCCAAGGAAAATATTCACCAACAGTTATTCTATTTGATAAACTTTGAAGGATCTGTTACTACATTGTAGATACTGTTACATCATTTCTCTTTCCATGGCGGAATTTATTGCTTCAATTTTCAAGATATGAATCTCGTTGTGTGATTGTACGTTTAACTCTCCACTCTCAGTTAAAAAATGACGCGTACGTTTTCCTGCATTAAGTTCATACATGTTACTTCATTTAACATGTAGAGACAATGATGAATGCAATGTCGTTTTCCCGGTTACCTATTATTTATCCATGTCACTAATTAAATGTCAGACTAGTTTTGTTCACTGCCTTATAATAGAAAACCTGGCTTTGCTCTACCACTATAACACGACATGAAGTGAATGCATCTCATAATGAAGTTCTTAAATAATGAAATTTTAAATAGGTGTTATGTATAACTGACGACACGCGGCAATTTGAGAGGCATAAGTATGCAAGAACTGTATAGATTGCATTTTCATCACCTCATATATAAAGAACTCTTAAATTCATTATCAAGTAATTAGTTTAAGTGTATTGTTTACATTTGACCATGTTCATAAAGTTTCAATCTTATTTATTTTAGATTTCAAATACGTGCAGGATGTTTCACTTAATTTACACATTTGATACATTGTTTTTCTTTCTTGGCACATTCGTGAACAGAATTGAGAAGTATGCAACCCTTCATAACAGTGAACTTCTTTCTATTCTAAGAGAAGTTAAAGAGCCATTGGCGCTGTTACAAAACGTCACTCTTAAATCCTACTAATACCCATACATTAAAAAATCATGACCATTATGACATTTCCATTAGAAATTAAAATTTAGGATTATAATTTAGTACCACATAAAGGATTTAGACAGTTCAATTACTTGGATTTTCACGTAAGTATAGTACTCTAGGATATTTTGACTAGTTTATTAATCACAACTAGACCAGTACATTAAATGTGAATGGGTGGCAGGTCGCAATGGACTTAAGCCACAAATAACTGCATTTAAACAGATTTTCGAATGGTGACGTAATCGGATTTTCATGATGCAGAGAATTGAATTATGCAGATATTGAGAAAACAGTTTATTCACATGTTATGAATAATGCTATTTAATTACTGCTGCAAACAGCCTAGTACACTTTGATCAACAAACCAACAGATTTCGCTGTTAAATTGTCTGCTTCATTTGAGTATGACTAAAAGTGTAATTCTAGATTTGTTGAAACCATTATTTCAGTACTATGGATTTGATCTCATTTTCACACTAACAATTCCAGTTATCCCAAATGAAAGTTTAGGATGAGATAAACTCATTGCTGACTTTGTAACACCTAGATCTATTAACTTCTAACCAAACTTTTTCCTTCTCGAATTTTTGCTGCAGAATCCAAAGCGAAATATATCTATTCTGGATGCATATTTAAAAACATAAGTGAAAACATCTAAATTTAAATTTCATTCCATGTTTAATACACCATGTAAACGATGGGAAGGAAACCATTTGTTTCAATCCACCGAACACGTTTACTCAATTTTTCTTTCTGAACGATAATTATTTCTTTAATTCTAAAACTATTTTATATAATCAAGTCACGAATAAGAAAAAATACTTTCTCTATTTCTCAGTGTTTACTCACATTTTCCTTTTTATTTCTAACAATTATTAATACATTTTTAAATTTTGTTATGTGTAAATTCAAAATGTCCTCGTGATACATGGACGAATAGACATTAGGAAACGTCATAGGAATCGTATTTATATGCTAGTTTTGAGTTTCAATTATTCTTTAAAAGAAAATTTAATTTTTATTGATGTCATTACCACCTTAAATTTTCATAGCATTGTACTTAAGATTTTCTTCCCACGACTTAATAGTATTCTTCATGAATTTCAATTTAGTAAAAATTGTAGATAGTAAATGAAAACCGCTCTAAGTGCCAAAAACAGAATTTCGACATAATTAAGAAAAACTGTTTCAACATAAAACAAACCATGTTTGTGCAGTGCTTTTTATAAGAATTTTTTGGTATATAAATAAATGTATTTTAGCATAAACAAAATTTGCAGTAATTTATGTTTCATTGAAAACAATTTTTGAAGTTCGAATTTTGTGAAAATAGGTATGTCCAAACGCCTAGAAGTGAATAGTGGGCTAAATGCCAATTATAAAACCCAATAACTTCAGAGTTAGTATACAACTGATGATCGATTAAATAGGAATGTTGAAGTCGAAGAGAGGAAAACGAGTAATAAAACGCATTCGTAATAAACGATTTAGATTGATATTACATGTTCATTTAATTTTTTATGTCACACAAACATGAAATTAGTAGAAACCAAAATAATTTCATAGCTAGCCTAACAAATCAATCAATTAATCGTCTTTAATTGGATTGTTGATGAAGTAAATACCTTTTTTTTTATTTTGATAAATAAATAGAGATATTGTCAGGTATCAATATTTTAATTCAACTAATGATCATTTCGATCGCGTAGCGATCATCCTCAGAGCTTGCAGCTTCTGGGCCGAAAACAAAGTTCTTTAATTAATCGTCTGTTGAAATCGTTGTTCTCTTCCCCAAAAAATGAAATCATCTTGCTATCTTCTTTCTTCTCTTATTTCATATTGTTGGGCTTTTCCAGTGGCTGAATACTGCTTCATATTTTTTGCTTTTCTTTTAATATATTATATTTTTACTTCATTTTCTGGTACATTTGCGTTGGACCTTGGTTCTATATCATTAAAATTTGTTTTAATACTGATTGCACCTGGATTGTCCTTGCTGATTTTAATCCATTGAGCTTTTGAAATCCGAACTGACCATAAAAAATGTTGTGTGGCATGTCTTGAAAAGTACTCGAAGAATATGCAAAGGAACGTCACATTTTTCACTCTTTGTCTCTTCTCAGATTGTGCAAAATCTCAATCACAAGATAGATATCAGTGGTCAGACACCAATCTCGTCAAAAACATTATTGCCAATCAGATAAATTCTGGAGGCGGTTGCTTCGCCAATACTTCGTGTTTCTTGTTATTAACATTCGATTTTCCTTCACAAGGCAATTTGAACCCCTATGGATGAGAATTTCAGATAGCCCATTTTACACCGCATTTTGCTTGGCAAACGCACTTCAACATAAAAAGGAAATTTTCACCTCTTGGCACATAGCCCGGTTTTCATTTTTGTTCTACAATTGTGCGAGATAGACGCAATAGCAAACAGACAGGGCATATGTGGCTTTCGATGTCAACGGCCTAAGAGCTAAAAATCGGGATTTTTTTTATTTCTCATATATTTATTATTAAGCACTTGTCCGAGATTTCAATATGGAAAGAGATCTTTAGGGTCTTAAAAAAGGATTTGTATTTACATAATAACACGTTGGGGAAATTAATCAAAAACACAATATGTGCCAAACTCATCTCACACTCATTTCAAATGTGAAAATGTCTATTGTCTTTGTTATTCTCACACTCTTCCACAATTCTACAAGTCTTTGCATTTGCCATGGAGAAACAAATTGGCATGAACAGTCAAACAATTGAAGTATCATTAAGCGGACATTTCAAGTTCTTTTCTTCTTTGCTGAACGAAACCAAACACAATAGTTTTCCAAAAAGAAGGACGCAGATTTACAAGAATAACAAATAAATACTATCGTATATAACTACAAAGATAATTTAGTATATATATTTAGAACAACACTTCTTTAGATACCAAGAATATTAAAAAAAGTATCCTATAAGACAACACGTGAATTCCAGATATTTAATATCAGACTTACTCTTCCTTGGAGACATGCTGCCGCATAACATCAGCTGTGTCATGAGCAGTGATGCACCGGGTAAGATAATTAATTCGGTACGCACAGCGTGAGAATAGGCGAAATAACATGAATTATTTCTATATTTCAGTCCGAATTGAACTCGTTTTTTTCTTTGAATTTTCCCCGAGTTCTTGGGAGTATAACGAAACTAAGGACATCCCTCACATGGTCGGTGGCTGCACAGTTTTATACCATTTCCTTCGCACATTGAAAATTAGCAAAAGAATTGACGAATGTTCATTGTTTCAATAACAGATATTATTTTTATTATGAGTTCATAAATATTTCCTTCTCATTTACCATTCAAAGGCAGAAACGGTATTCGAATAGTTCATGAGGTTTTTAATCGTTCAGCAATTCAAAATCGTTCTTATAGGCCACTAACTACGTTCGCCTATTCGCTCCCTTTTCAGGCGGGCGCTCCGCTCCTCGCAGGTCGCCGTGGCAAATCGCCGTTGTTCGGCGTAGGTGTTCGTCTGTGGCGATCGCCGGCGGGCAAAAAACCCAGCGGACGTGCGCGCGGGGCGACAAAGTGATGCATTTATACGGCGAGCCCTTACCTAATGTTCGATAATACGCATTATTTATATTTGGGAATCGATATGGGTCGTGCAATCACGAGGGTCATTAGTCGCGGATTGCAGTAATCCCCTCGGAGTCCCCAGCTGCCCGGCGCCCGCCGGCGCCCCGC
>BOPP01000121.1:2112208-2134402 GCA_017312745.1 Gryllus bimaculatus | reverse complement strand
GCGAGCGGCGGCGTGCACATCTCTCGAAAGAGAATGCGCGCAGCACATTACAGGCAATCCACCGGATACGAGCTATTACGCACATGCAAATAATCAAACCCCCATTGGTTCCGAGCACTCCAATAAATTGATGAGTGTACCGAACACTTTATTAATCATTTTGGAAATGATTTTGAGTGGCTGGGCGGCAGAGAACTTTTCACGAGTGATTCAAATCCTGATTGTTCCCTCATTTAGATTATTTTGGCTGTAATATTGGGTACTAAAGAACTCAATTAGAGGATATTTTGAAGCTACAATTTGGTCCAGGTATGAGTTGGTTTCAAAATCCATTTCATAATTACATGCAACGGTAAATTTATTCATTTTACATGAACGAGAAAGTTGTGGGAAAAATATATTCTCGGTATTATAGAAATTCTATTGAATATATTTTTAAAGCTAGGCTAAATACTTTATTCGAAATGAGATGTATAAATATTGATGGGAAATTTGGTGAATGAAGAGGTGCTCAAAAGAACAGAACGAGGGCCAATTATATTTAACACATTAATTAGAAACATCAATTCTTACATGCTTCGAAGATATAGCCTCATATGGGGGGGGGGGAATTGGTTGGGTTGTGATTGCTTACCTTATGGTGATGAGCATTTTTTTACGACTTAGACATTTGAATAGGATCTAGTACAAGCATTATCTTAAAAAATGAAACTCGATATTTACGTATGTGTATGTTTCTTTTTCCAGTATCATTCTGAATCGCGCAAATCAATTTTAACGAACCTATTCACTAATAATTTTTAACGTTCAAGAAAAGAACATAAGGGTTTCAATATTCAAAAAGGTATCTTCAAAGGGTACCCCCGGATAAGATAGTAAAATGTTCCCTTAAACCAGATGACCTAGGTGTAGTTACACTAGAACTTTAACATAAAAAAACATGATAATTTGTAACTACATTTCAAGTTCAAATTATTACTGGATGCAACAATGAATACAAATGTATAATAAATACTAAAATAAATGAACAGAACTGTTGCAGTCACTTTCAATGAGTATTAAAAGTCAAGGTGATTTAAAGGCGGGAAAATGGTAAAAATGTATTTTTTAAATTTTTTAACTACAGCCCTGCAGCCAAAAAGTTCTGACGAAAATCACAACTTTTGTTTTAAGAGGAACTTTTGATATTTTTTACCCTAATCCAGGGTTCAAAAATACAAAAATTATTTTTGATATTACCTTTCAAAAAACTTTTTTTGTGGTTATAAATTTGGCTTTGAGAAAACACCAAAAATGTGTATATTATTTCTTTACTTTATATATTTTTTGACGAAAAAAAGGAAATTACTTTTGACTATAGAATGATGAGGTTGGTGGGACTGAGGCTAATTAACCTTTCAAAAACCTTTCAAAAAGCGGAGAGGGTGGTGGCGCCCTATTAAAAAAAAACTCGATTTTACACTATACGAGTAGATAAAATTCATTTCTTTCTTCTCAGGTAAGTTGTTGTAAATAAATACCCGTGTAACGTTACATTATATCAGCTTGCACATTTATATAAGCAGATAGTGTGTATTGTGCTACATGAACAATATTAAAAAAGATCTACATTCAGATTCTGGTTATAGTTATCTAGAAAGTAACTCGCACATTGCTTAAGAAAAATCTAGTGGTGAAACAACAGTACACACTTTCTCGCATTATTTATAACGTTTTGCAGTTTTCAAAAAATCAGAGTGTTAAAGGAATAAGAGAATTTTGTAAGCATCCTTTCTTCTATGGAAGGAACAAAATTAATGAAGGAATGTGTAACCATTTTGAAATATTTTTATGAATTGCATTTCCTTAAAGAAAAAATTAAGTGACTACTATTTGTCTTTTTTTATAAACTACATGTCCTTATTTATCTATTAAAATATCTGTTCTCTTAAAACGGATTTTGTTAACGAAAATATTCACAGTAGTTTTCAATTTTAATTTTTTGTAATTATCGAAAAATAGAGAGCTTGCCGAATGTAGCTCCTAAGAAATATTTTGAAGTTCTTTGTTGTCTCCAAGGAAATTAGACAAATAAAATACGTGGAGTCGTTTTTAGTATTTTTAGCCTTTAGCCTGTATTTAAGGCGAAATTACACGAAAACTATTCGTAGTCTCTAAAAATTGTACATGTTATTTTCAAAACAGACTTTAAAGAACAGAATTCATTTTAAAAAATATCTTCAATATTGTAGTTGTAGGAAAACTGCTGAAATATTGAAGTATTGCAATTTTTGAAAATTCAGAGAGCTCAATCATACATGTAGTTATCATATAGTTTAGTCATATATGCGAAGAAAATGTTCAATCAAAAAATTTGGAGCTGGTTTTGAAAAAAAATTGAAAATATTGATGAGGCTTTATGTAAAGTTTCATCGAAAATCAAAATCTCGTTTCGCACACCATCAAACACGCAGGGACTGGATTTTGGGGAGACCGATAGCAGAATATGAATTTTGGAGAAAATCATCTGAAGCGCTGCCGTTGACCACAGATGACGGACAAGAGACAAACGTGTTGCCGTCAATCGATTTTTCAATATCAAGGACACAAACAGAATTCTGACCACGCAACGTATTGAAGGAAGCAATTTACTCCGTATAGAAACAATATTTATCCATTTATTGGATACCACAGCCCAGGGAATCATTTGTTTTGTCTCGAAATGTCGCCGACATCTGCCCCAGGATCAAAATACTTTCTCTTTACTACGTAAGTACGTAGTATGTTGAAAAAGTAAAAATGAAATACTGTCATATAACACTTCAATAAATTAATATGTTAACAGCAACTGTCTTCAAGAATACAGCATTAACAAATAATGTATAGGTACAGTACAACAGATCTTTACATTTGAAGAATAAAAAAATATGTTACATAACAAAACGTGAATCGCAAGAGTCAACTTCCTGGAAGGTTTGCTATTGCATGACATCAGCAGTGTCGTAAACAATGACACATTGTGAATGAAAAATCAGTAGGTATGTGCAGTACGCGAATAGGCGGAATTATACAAATGTTTGCCTTTTCCAATGAAAAGCAAAACTGTTTCATTGATTGTTTGTTTTTTTGTTTTTTCTCAAGTTCCTGTACATCTATCGAAACTATAGATGGATCTTTCATGGATGAACCATGCATGGTTTTCTTTTAATTGCTTCGCGCATTGGAAATTAGTAATATAAATAATTGGTCCGTATATAATTATAATTGTGTACATTACAAAATAGAGAAAGAAGGTTTAAGTCCAACACGCGAAATAAAGTCTTCTTGAAATCGTAACTCAAGCAGCACGTACATTTCGGATTGATGTATTAAATTAGAAAAATGTTAATGGATGTACCAAAGAAATATTTGATATTCGAGAAAAATACATTTATATGTGGAATGTATACTGATTTTAGAGCTTTGAAAACTTGTTTAGGCCTATGTATTCAGGAGGCTTCAAAAATACTAAAACGGTCTCTACAATCACATTTTGTCAGCGGATTGTATGCTAGTTACGTTTATGGACAATGGGCCTGCTGTTGCCTCACTCATACATATTGGCTGAATGTCCAGACACCGTTAATTTGCCAATATACGAAATCTTTGCGGACGTTTTGGGATGCATACTCACCAACGCTCCAGACTATTTCCGGAAACTGTTATAATATGCATTTCCAACTCTCTCATTATACGCCAAGTAGTATTGAACCTCACTAATTTCATTTTCATTTGGATTACTAATACCAGCAATTGCTTTCACGGAGGCTCTTTTGGCGTCATCACTAATATCGGGATCTCATATCTACGCCTTGAAGCATCATCCCCTTATGAATCACATGTGAATTGTTCTCTTATTACGCACAAGAAACATACATCTCTTGAGGGAACATTGAACAAAAACAGCGGAACATCAATAGCGGGATTTAACCACTGTTAAGCGAAGGCATGAGCAAACAAACAGACATTAGCCGGACAAAGGGAGGAGTGTTAATTGGAGTTCCTCTTCGTGAAAGCCTCCTAATGAATTTCAAATTCGCATTTAGAATAAAGAACTCTTGATCCTCAACGGCTTGTCACAGAAGGAAGATTTTTCATTTTATTGGCAATCACACGGGCCAGTTCATCAGAAAATGACTTTTAGAGAAATATAAAATAGTTAATCTTCTAAGAGTTTCTCATCATGAATATAATGCATATATTCATAACCAAGAGGCGCTTGGAAGCGCATCACTGAGGATAGGGATGGCATTTGTAATACTCGTACGTGTAATTTTCCGTTCCTCTCTTCTATAACACTGTGTTTATCATACACAACATTCTACAGTAATTTGCATTACATGATTATTCTCAATTATGGTGTTTGTTTGTTAGCGTAGAGACCGTGGTAATAAAATGCTTTATTAATTTTATTCAACAAAGACCATGGTATTATTAATGACATTGGTATCGGTGTTCTTTAATAATTATACATGAAAGATCTTGCCCTTGGTATCACTGTACTGGTTGCAGTCAAATTTAGATCATTGGAGATTACCTATTTTTTCGTACGAAGGGTTTTTTATTCAATGAATTACGGTAGAATTGAAAATATGTAATGGAAGTATTGATTTGAGAACATCCAATACAGGCCATCATTACGTGTACTACTGCACATTGGGGAAGTTATGCACAATGTTCAGGGGCGGTTCGCACGCAAATAAATAGACGGGAGAGCGGTAATGAACCCCCAGGCGGAGGAACTAGCCGCGAGGTACGAGGGCGGTCGAGCGCGTTGCATAAAAACGCATTGTAACCGACATGTTGGCGATAAAAGCTTTAGCTTGTCCACAGCGCCGCGACCGCTAAAAAATTAAGCTTGTCCGGCCGCATTTTGCTAACGCGTCGCGCCCTACATTTCCCGAAGAAGAACTGCGAACCGAAAGTGGTAAAAAAGGGCCCCCTACTTCAGTTGAAGTCCCCTCCTGTTCCGTATTTCCTGCGACAGCTCCCAGCTGCGCCTTCGTCATGGCAGCTTCTTCGTCTGACCTAGGATCAGCAACGAACTAATCTCATGCCGAAATATGGTTGAATATTTTTTAATATATAACCATAATATAAACAATAAAATAAAAAGTTCACATAAATGCAATATGTGGATAACACGAGGGATTAGAACATCATGTAATGAATTGTTTCGATTCCGATTTCAAAACGAATTCTATATTTCAATTTTAATCACCAGAGTGTGTTTCACGATTTCGAACTATACTTCCAAAAATTCAAATCATTGTTAAGAAAAGTCAAAAGGCAGGCTAAAACAATGAATAATGTTGACCTTTTGAACACAAATAACAAAACAAAATCAATGTGAAAGATAGTAAGGTACTGGTGCTTCATCACATACTTTATTGCATTATTCCTTATTTTTGTAATTTTCGAAAATTCAGAAATTTCAGCGAAAATGAAACATACACCATTATTCAGCGTAATTTGCTCCATCTGTCGAAAAATAAAGAAAAAACCTGCAGGCGTTTTTGAGAAATTGTGTTATAAATTACATGAAACTCAAGCAGCAATTAGGCGAAAACTACTTGTTTTTTACAAAAGTGCATTTAAATATTTATTTCTTAGAAATGATTTTCACAAAATACAGTTTGCCAAAAATGAAAACAGCACCAGTTCTTAACCACTGTTAGCTACGTACAAAACAAGGGGAAAATTGGAGTAGTTTATAAGACGATAATAGTTTTAAAAAATCGTCTACATTTCACACGAAATATCACAAAAAACTAGTCATAGTTTCAGAAATTGTACATAACATTATTACAAAATGTATCTGAGAACACCAAAATCAGGGATTTCAAGGATAGCGAGACCTACGCCATTTTTAATCTTTCTTTACTTTATCCCAGGGAATTATTTGGTCATAAAAATTGAAGTTATTTTTCAGAAAATTTTGAAAAAGTTGTGGCTTCATCTAAAGTCCCGTATAAATCAAAATATCTCTTTCAAACGCACATGGCGTTCGTTGAGATCGACCCAGAAATATCGATTTTGGAAACAATCCTGTGAACGGTTTAGGCATTCTAATGTTGAATACGGACGGACAGATGTTTTGCCGTCAAAATATTTTTGGGTATCAAGGACCCACAAAACATGAATTCTAACTACCCAACGTGTTAAATTTATTACACATAGTAACAAGATTTAGGCAAATATCCGTTATAAGGGTTCGACAATGAGAATTTTTCTGTCGAAAATGAACGATTTCTGGCGCGTGATTACAATAATACAAACTTATTACGAAGAAATAAAAAGAAAGGAGAAAGTGCGTCATAGCCCCAAAACTTGTTTTTGAGTCAGGGCTCTCGAAACAAATTTCTATCAAAATTGAAAAGAAAGAGCCTTTAAACATTTCAAAATCCATCCCTTCATCAAATATTGACTAAATTAAAAATATTTGAATCATCTCAAGCAATCATTGACTAATTTGTACATTTGAGCGGACCATTTCACTTAAGTATCTCCGTCTATCTCACTCTATGAGTGTTTGTATCAGTCGTGCAATAGAGTTCCTTTCATGATTAAAATTTGGAATAGTGGTTAGTAGTAGCTAGTGGTCACAGACCCCCAGAGCACTTGGACGTACAGTAAATTGCGTACGAAAATTGAATGCGAGCACTGCACTCACCCCTCGGGCTGCAGTGGGTTCAGAAAGAGACCGAAGGCCTACTTTTAGACCTGGCTGAGGACTAACGCAATTCAAGCCAACATAGATAAGACTACCGAGGACGGCAAGGACAAACTGTGAAAACTAGTGGACGAAAAAATCAACCATTGAATCACACCCTGCTGCAAGATTCATATTCAAATTCCAAAAGAACTCCATGCCACGTGACTACAGTGCTCTATTGAAAAAAATATGGCTTCCAGTCAACTGATCGGTGGATGTATAAATCTACCAGTGTCATAAACCCCAATACAAACATTATCTGGATTATCAGACAATCAGTTGGATCGAAACATGCCCAACGACCTAGGATCCCATCGACGGTGAAGAGAAGCAGACGCGGCTATCTCCACAGATTTCAAAGTATTTTCATAGAGCTGCAAAGACTCTGGAAACAGCGTGACAGCTATTCCAGTACTGATTAGGGCTTTAGGATACGACCGAAATCCAAAGGAAGTGAACAAGTCAAGGTATATTGTGTGGAGTAATAATAATATAAATTATTAACAATTGCATAAAATTTGTCATTGAACCAAATTCCCGCTGAACAATGATTGTACTTGCATCTAAGTATCAGGGTCCAGCATGTATAAGGAGAAATACATATAAGTATGACTTGAGAAGTAAATTTCATTAAGAGTTTCTCTTTCGTAGACTATTTATTCACAGTGACTCATCGCAGAACGAAATTAAAACTTGTGCGTCATCATATGCCAATCAAAGAGATCATACCGTAGCACTGTTGCGCTACCGTCGCCTGACGGAATTATACGAATGTCTTCTGCGAGCTCGGTGATAATTGCAGCAAGCAACTTCGCAGAGGAACAAGTGCGGGACGGGGACCTCGCCAGGGGGCCTTTGTGGGAGGTTCCCTCATGCTCCATTTAGGTCCGCGCTTGTCTTTCGGCGGCGGAAAGCAGCAGCAGGCGGCTCGGATGCAGGCTCATTAATACGACAGGGCGGCGGCCGCGGAGACGGCGGAGCGGAAGCGGGGGCGGAAGCAGGGGCGGGAGTGGAGGACACGGAGGCAATGCCCGGCGGCAAGCGCGAAGCGGTGGAGAGGCGGGGAAGAGGCGAGGAGGAGGCTGGAGGCGAAGAGGCAAGGGCGCGTCACCCGACGCCGTCAACAAACGCAACGACGAGAAGAAAGGCGAAAGAGGTACACGTGATTAAGGGTCGGTGGGGTGAAATGAAGGATGGAAGAAGAGGCCGAGGAGAAATGAAAAAGAAACAAATCATGGGATCCTGATACACGTAGGGGAGGACGATGTTTGATTGATTGATTCTTTCCAGCTGCCGGGCGTGTCAACGGCTACGGTTATTATTGCCGTAGGTGTGTTTTTATCACGGGAAGTAGCGCCGTTCTCTGCCTCCTGGATGGTAAGTTTCGGTGCAGACCTACACAACTGCGTGCGGGGATTTCTCCTTCCCGGTGTCCCCCACCAGCAGGGCACCGCCCCAGCCGGGAAATACTCTACGCTCCCGTCTGGTTTCCTAACATGTGCGACACTGTAGAGCATGGAAGTATAACGTGAGTATGTAAATGTTGAGAATAGTACACGGACAGATGGATGAAAGATCGCGCGCGTTTGTTAGGGTACTACATTTGTCAGTTATTGATCGGATAAACTACGGAAAACTACCGATCAGAGTTCCCGGGCGCTAGTTTCTCCTCCGGAGAGCATCTGAATTCGCCGGGTCCTAAACTCTAGGGCCGGCCCCGGACAGTCCCGGTCAGACGCACGAGGGTTGGTGCGAGGGTGAGGAGAAGCTCAATGCGCGGGAAGGGGAAAGATGAAACAGGGTACTAGGGATGAACGCAGCGCGGTCGAAGCCTGAGACACGCTGACACACGCAGCGGCGGCAAGGGGAGGGGAAAGAGTAAAGCGACGGAAGCAGCAGACAGACAGGGTGGACGGAGAGGGCACAGAGAGAAACACATAAAGGGACGGTGGCAAGGTGTCACGGGCGCGAGTTTCGCTCTTTCATCTTCACCTTTCGATTTTCCACACATGCCTTTACAGAAGATCAATTTCTGCGAAAGATAGTTTTCCTATTATGCCAAAATAATGCTTTTTCAACTCCCTGGAGGAAAGAAAATAATATGAACTTTAAAAGATGTGATGCGTTAAATACAAATCGCTTTCTACTTGTAAAGCAAAAACAGTCCAGTCGAATGCAGATGATCATTTTTTTAAAAACCGTTATGTTGATATTACAAAAATGAAAGAAAAAATTTGGAGCGGGTTTTGAAAAAAAAAATTTAATTTTTAGACATGTCATTAACTTCAAGCATCATTTTCGCAAAACTACTCGTTTTCAAAAAAAAATAAAAAACTGGATCTACTTTAAAGATCTGGTTTTTAGATGATTTCATTTAAGATAAAAATCTCTGTCTTCAATGTACTTTTGTTTTGTACTGTTTTACAATGTAAAACTTTGGAACCATTTTAAAACAAAAATACAGAAAGTACTCAGAAAGTGGGAACAGCACCATTTTTTAAATAGCATTTAAAGAAAATGCTACAAAAATTAGATGAACGCAAGGAAAAACTAGTGGTGCTATAAAACCACATACTGTTTTTCACTATTTATAAATTTTGTTTTTACGTGAAAAAATTAAAGAACACGTTTAGAACGGATTTTGAAAAAATATTTTTTTATAAATTGCATTAACTTCAGGCATAATTTTTGCAGAACTACTAGTTTTCTCCCAAAATTATACATGATATCTTTTAAAGATCAGATTATGTAGAACGGATTTCATCCAAGGAAACAATCACCATCTTCAATGTTGAATTTTTGCAATATAAATTTTAAAAACAATTTTGCAAGAGTTGCCCGAGGACCAGCCCAAATTTTTAACGCAATTTGAATTGAAATGCTACATTTAAAATGTTACATTTAAAATGCTACGTTAAAAAAAATGCTAAAATGCTGAATGCAAAAACCCTAGTGGTGCAACAACAGCCCATTATTTCTAGCTAGCAATTTTCGAAAATTCAGAGTTCAGGGATAATGAGATCTGCACCTCTTTTAAAGCGTCCAATGCTCTATCCATGAAATAAAGTAAAGAAAAACTTTTCAAAAAAAAGTATAAACAGAAAGAAATTCAACCATAAATAATGTGAAAACTACTAGTTTTTCAATAAATTTTACATACATTTATTTTAAAATCTATTAACTTAGAAGTGATTTCATTAAGGAACAACTCTCTCAGCAATACTGTCCTTTTGAAATGTAATTTTTTCGCAATATTTTAATACTGTCAATTTCTATGCTTTGTTATATATACAAATACATGTTGTATTCTTATTGCCCAAGAAAGTGCACATTTTTACTTTTGGTAATGAAAATAATTAGAAACATATAGCGTATTCATAGTTGTGATGAAGTAAGTAGATTAATTATAGCTGACTTGAATAGTAAACGAAGAAAAATCGAATAATGCAACGAATAACAATATCATCCGAACTTGTTTCAGAGGTAATTCTGCAAGCCTGTTACCACCTCCTCAATTCCACAATATGAATTCCGGAAGACATTGAAATCCCTGAACTAGCGGTCACCGTGAGTCTGTTATTTCTTTCACTTATGAAAACCTGCGTAGGTTTTACTTTCCGTTATTCGTTTCATATAGTTTTTACTGCATTTTCAATAAATTAAAATCCTAAATTATAGTAAATTTTTCTTCACGTTGTACAACTTTTGTTGTTTTGAATCCTTCCGACTCAAACAATTGAATATTAAATTTTGTTCTTCCATCCTGTTCAAATCTTATGATTTACTACCATAGATATATCCCCGCGTTACGTATAGAAATATCTCAGATATATAAAAGTTTCGACTACATTTCGTTTTAAAATGATTTCAAGATTTTTCTTGGAAATATTATTTTTTTTGTAGCATAAATGTAGGTCGATGTTTAACTCGGTTAGAACTCTAATATTATTGTCTTTTCTGTATTGGAGATCGCTTTAGCATCTGCTTCCAGTGCGTCGGGTCCCTTCTGACACTCGCGTGTCGCGCCGCGCCGCCTGCTCGAGGTAGAGAGCCCTTTGCTAGCAGAAAGTGGATGCAGCGAACGAGCCGTTCCGCTCGGAACCTCTGAATTTGCATGCTGCCTCGCCCGCATGGCACCCTGCCGTCTTGTCTTTCCCTCCTGCGAATACACACCTGCACTGCCAGCACCGTCGCCTCCATCTCCAAAGTCCGCCGCCGACGCAGCCTCCTCCTCCTCCTTCACCGAAGCCATCCCTCCGTCTCTCCTATTTCGCAGACCTATCCCGCACCGCCGCATCCCATTCTCCACCACCGCTTCTCATCCTCCGTTGCTTCTCGCCCGCAGCCGCTTCAACTCCGTCACCGCTCCTCTTCCGAGACGCTCCTCCCAAACTGCTTCTCCTCTACCACCGCTTCTCTTCCATCGCCACCTCTTCTCTTCCATCGCCGTCGCATTCCCTGTCACAACTTCTTCGCCACCGCTTCGTCTCGGCTATCAATTCTCCTCAGCCACCGATTCTCCTCTATCGCCAATTCTCCTCCGCCATCAATGCTCCTCCACCACAAATTCTCCTCGTCACCACTGCACCAGCGCAAAAGCTTCTCCTCCGCCATCGCTTCTCCTCCGTCACCGCTCCTCCTCCGCTTCCACTTCCCCTCCGTCACTACTACACCAGCGCAACAGCTTCTCGCCCCACACCCGTTTCTCCTCCGCCACCGCTTCTCCTCTGCTACCGACTCCCCACCACAGCTTCTCCTGCGCCACCGCTGCTCATTGGCAAATGTTTTTCTCCATCGATTCTCCTCCGCCACTTGTCCTCTGTCACCGCCTCTCCTGCGCAAACGCTTCGCTTCCGCCGCTTCTTCTGCGCATCCGCTTCTCCTCCTACGCTGCTTCTCCTCCGCCGCCGACGCCACTTCTTTTCCTCCTTTTCTTCGCCATCTCCACTGACTCCGCCTCGCTGGCGCGGATCAGAGCAATTTTCAAGGGGAAAGCGCTCTAATGATGGCACATCGGCAACCGAACAATTCGATGCCATTGTTACGACGCTATTTCGCGGCCGGAAGGCAGTAATAGGTTGCGATGCGAGGGAGGGGTGTCGCGCGCGCCATGCCTGCCATCCAGGCACCACTCCCTCCGGCGAGCTCCGCTCTCGGCCCGCCGCGCCTCGGTTTGAAGCGCTCTACACGGCGCTCCACCACCCCTCTCAACCCCATCCCGATCTCTCCTCGGTTCGCCGACTGTCAGAACGAAACAGCCGCTACTCCGTCCCGGCTCTGGTAGTGCCCTGACTCCCACTTCGACCAGCAGAGACGGCTCAGGGCGACAACACTTGCCACTGCAGTGTGTCAGATCGGGACGTCCTAAGATTCGAGCCCCGTAGGTGTTAAACTTTCGACATTAGTTACAATGCTAGGTCGAATTCAGCCGCTGTCTGATGGAGGATTCTGGCAGGCAGTTGCTCTGATCGGTAGTTTTCAGTGGTTTCTCCGATCAGGCGAATGCAGGAGCTCAAACATAACAAGTGGGTCACGGACCGCGCACGATCTTTCCTTCCTCATCAATGTCCCTCTTCTCTCACTTCGCACGCAGACAGTTGCATGCCATACATTACCACACATGTCAAGAATCCAGACCAGAAGCTTAGAGCTTGATGTGGTTGACGCGGTGCGCCCACTGACGTAGAAACCAAGAGGGGGAAAGCTCGAAAGTTGACGTGTGACTATTGCCCGATCTCATGTTTCAGGGGGGGCATGGAACGTTGCAAACTCCAGGACACAACATGCATATAAACGGTACTAATTTTCTTAACTGTCGCGTCCGGAAACAATAAATCTATTCCTCTCCGAAGAATCTATTCCTCGCCGCCTCATTCCTGGGAATGTCCAGTCTGGCCGCTGATGGTAACCATTTTGAAGGCAATTTTCCGTAAATTCCTTTCCGTTCTTACAACGACTGTCAAGAAGTATTTAATATTTAATTTTCTCTTTCCTTCGCTCCCTATTTTCACTTTCTTTCTTGGTTTTCGCTTTTTCGACATTTATTAACACATTTAAAACTATAAATAAACCTTGTCTATTTAGATACAATTGTTTTGAGAAGTACTTAACAGCAACGTTTCGTGTACAGAATTTTACCCATCTTCAGGCTACAATAATAATTACTTTTGTCACACTACAATATATAATATAGGTACCGCAAAATATAGGTACCTATTTTTTTATTCCATGGGACCCAATTTTTTATTTTGCAATATTTATATCAAGCAAAGGACAGTAAAATGTTGGTGTTGGCCCTTTTTCCGGCAAACTATGTAGTGGCAGTGTCCTGCCCCACACCATCTCCACCCACATCTCCTAGTTCTCTTTCATCCTCCGGTGCCTCTTTGGACCCAATTACCTTATCCCTTTAACCTAATCCTTGTACTACCTCTCCCATTTTTGTTTTACCTACATTTGTCACCCCTCCTTCCTCATCTCCTGTCACTGCTGGGGTTCGATACGTCCTTCGATCATGCACTCCAGGTAAAAATGAGATAAATAAATAGCAACTACAGTTAAATACAGCAGAAAAAACATCCGTGTAGGTACATGCAAAAAATTCAATTAATGCATCATAATGCGCAATCTCTTTCAAATAAAATTGAATTTATCGAGGCAGCATTATAGTGTGATCTAGGTCAAATGGATGTTTTTTGCTCTACCGAACACTGATTGTCTCATAATGATCTAAACATACTCCAAATGCCTAGTTTTTACCTTGCACGATCGTATTGTAGAACGAAGGAATCAAATAAGGGCCCAGCTTACGGAGGTTCGTGTATTCACGTAAGAAATGATATTGATTCTATCTTCTTGTCAGAATTCAATTTGTATGCAGTTGAAAAAGTTTTTGAAATTACAGTCGTACATCTTACGACACTCATAACTATCTTACTTTGTATCTACAGACCTCCAACACAGCGAGCTTTAGATTCATTCCTCAGCATATTTTCAGAAGTCAATTAATCACATAGGTGCTCTGTGAGTTTCCTATTCATGTGTAGTTAGATTTAGTTGTAAGATTAGCATTTAAGTTAAATATAAGTCATAAAAAATACATATGATGTAGTATAAATAATACTGAACTATGTATATTCGTTCATTAATAAAGATATATTATATTATTATATTATATACAGCGAGCTTTAGATAATTTCATTTTTCTTAGGAAATCTAGAGACAACACTGAACGAAATTAGTAATCCATCTTTTAAATCCAATGTTATATGTGGAGATTTCAATATTGATTTTCTGAGTGAATTCCACGAAAAAGAGCAGTTTCTCAATTTACTGTATTCTTTTAATTTAGATATTACAGTGAATGTACCTACACGGAATACATTTAAATCACAAAAAGCAAAAGATAAAATTATAATTAATAAAACCACAACTAGATATGAAATAAAAACTACTAATATGTTACAGTTACCATGATGCACAAATTCTTACAATTACTAATAACATCAAAACTGACACAAATTATACACGCATGTGCAGTCATTCACTAAAGTTAACATAAATTATTTTCGGAGTACTTGCTGAAGGAATCATGGGACACAGTTATAACACTGTTCACACAAATGAAAAATATAATATATTTTTCTCAAAACTTTCATTTAACTTTAACGCATGCTTTCCTCTCAAAAAGAAAAAAAAATGTTATTTCACGGAAAAATAATACTTGGATTACAAAAGGTATAAGAACATCTTGGATTACATAAGGTGTAAAAACAAACGTACGCTTTACTTTATTTCTAAACATCATAACGTATCACCCGGTGTCCATGTCTACTTCTGAAAATACAAACGAATCTTAAGAAAAGTAATAGTTCAGACAAAAATGATGAAATAATGTAATAATGAAAAATAATCATGATATTTTGAACGCTAGTAACAAAACTAAAGCAACGTGGAATGTAAAAAATACAACCACATCATCTCGTTACTTAGTGGAGAATGTTGTTTTAATGGATAATGAAAGAGAAGCCAGTAATCCGAAAAAAGTGGCAAATCTCTTCAACCAACACTTTTCTAGAATTGCGGCTGAACTCACGAAGGGACTAAAACCGCAAATTTCAACATCCTTACCTTCCCAAAAAATGTTCGTAACGTTGTTTATTTCCGAAACTTCTTCTAACGAAATCTTACGAATAGTCAGTTAACTAAAATATAAATATTCATCTGGTTTAGATGAATTTCCGGAGTGTTTATTGGAAACTTGTGTTCATGCCTTTATACACCCATTAACTCACATTTTCCATATTTCTTTATGCACAGAAATATTTCCAGACATTTTCAAAACTGCAAAAATTAATCCACTTTTTAAAACAGGGAGCAAAAATAAAATTCAAAAATACCGACAAATTTTCATTTAGTCAGGTTAGTAACGAATTCGTAACGAATCTCCTCTGTAACGGAAGAAGTACTGCGTCTCTTGAATTTCGTTATAAATTTTTCGCAGTAACACTAAATTATAACAATATTAACTTAAATTCAAAATATCTTTGTCACATTACTGATTCGTTCTTTAATATAATAATACTGTTCTATTTCTCGGTAGAGCATTAGTGAAGAAGAAAAAAATATATTTACACAAATTGTATATTTTCTATTTACTACTACATTCTTGAAAATAACATTCAATACGAATTGATTTCCTTTTATCTGGAGAGTGCTTAATTTTCAATACCATCTAGGTACGAAGCACAACCTCAGACCCAAATTGACAATGTTAGCTTCCCGCCCAACATTTCTTGCCTTGGCCACGACGCCACTACAATCCAATCACCTTTGAACACGTGAGCGGGCTTGCGTCCTCCAAAGGGAAACATAATACTCCTCTCCGGAACCCGCTTTCGACTCACCCCCTCTCGGCCCCTCCCCACATCTCGTCCTCGTCCTCGTCCATGTCCACTCCCCATCCCTCTCAGCCTGTCTCTCCGCCAGCAACATTCCCGCTAGCCGCCCACGCCGTCAGAAGCCACGAAATGGAGTGGCTTGTGCCGCTGTAATATCATTCGCAGCGTACGCGATGTGCG
This sequence comes from Gryllus bimaculatus, assembly GCA_017312745.1. NCBI lineage: Eukaryota > Metazoa > Arthropoda > Insecta > Orthoptera > Gryllidae > Gryllus > Gryllus bimaculatus. Next base: position 2,118,589 of record BOPP01000121.1, on the reverse strand, counting down.
GGTCAACTGTGAAAGTGCTCTGCTCAATCAAGCGTTCGGGAAATTTGGCTTTATGAAAAATGTAAATGAATGGAGGGCGCTTTGGAGGGGGCACGGCTACAAATGTCGTAGAGACGATGGAGTATAAATGAAGTATTTAATGAGATTAATGGGTTGTGTCCTCGATTCATGGTGCACAGCTATTCTGCTGCTTAAGACACAAGCCACAATAAAGGACGGGGTGAAAGACTGAAGTTTTCCTCGTCTTAGTCTTGAGAATAGCAGAATTTTGACTTTGTAATGGTTTGGAAGAAAAGCAAAAAAGTAGATACTAATTATTCATTTAGTTCCATAAATTACAATTCTATAAAAGATTGTTCATGAACAGTGGCATACCAGGGACCAATGGTGATCTTGTCGAAGAAATCTTGTAGCACCCTTGAGAACATCCCTCAACCTAATGACACTTATCTTACATTCATTTGCGTGTAAGAATAATTTATGAAATTCTATATTTAGACCTAACCTAAACACAATATTGTTTTATTTTTTAATAAACATACAAAAAGGAATAAGTAAAGGCCAAAAATAGACAGGCTAAACATAACCCCAATTCATCAGCTTACTCATTCACAGTTTCAGCCAACTGCTAATGCTTTACCCTATTCAGGAAAAAGTGCATACTTACTGTGATTAATAGAGATGATAAAATAAATGATGAAAAAATGATACATAAGTTATATGAAACATTACATTTTAAATTTGGACACAATGTTTTTTCTCTAAGATCTAAATACAATGGGATCTCCAACTACAAGTTTCTGTAAAAAAGAAGAAAGTTATCTGTTGTATGTGTAAATATTACGTATTAGCAAAATATAAAATGTGTTGAAATTACGTTGGAGCATGATAATATTTTGTAGTATGTTTTATAATAGTTGAGTTTTGCATCGTTCCGGAGGCCAACCTAAAACTAGTGGTAATACAAGAGCACATACTTTCCCCTATTATTTCTAACTTTTACTATTTTCGAAAATTATAAATTACCTTTAATTCATTAAAAAAACGTGAAAACTATTCGTTTTTAAAAAAGTTGTACAAGACTTTATATATAGATTATTGTTTTAGAATATATTTCATTTACAAAATTATCAATATTGCATTTCTGCAACTTAATGTTCTTGCAGTTTTCGAAAATATAGACAGTTCATCGAAAATAGAACCTGTGCCATTTTTAAGTGACTAATCTTCTTTTAACGTGGGAAAAATAAAGAAAAATATTTGAACAGTTTTTGAGAAATAATTGTTTAAAAATTGTATATTTTACGTAAAATTACGCGTAAATTACTCATATATTATCTAATTCGTACACGACCTTTATTAAAGAGCTATAATTGCAGAACATATTTCATTTACGAAAATTGTTTATCTTCAATACTGTACAGGTAGAAAAATTGACTGACTGTAAAATGAATGTGATCAACACTTGCGCCTAAATCGTATGGACTATTTTCTCCAAAATTAATTTTCCCCAATTAATCTGGGCGATCTCCAAGACCCTGCGAGTTCCAAACGGAAATTTTAATTTTGGATGTACTTTACTTGAAACCTCAACAATATTTTCTCAAAAATGGCTTCAATTCCTTTGATTGCGCATGGTTACTGCATAATACAGACGTTGCTGCCCACCCTTTCGCAGCACCTGATTGTCCAACCTATTGCCTGCTATTGGTTCTGCCGCCAGACGAGCACTATTGGGTGGCGGGACCTATATGGTTGATATAAATGTAATGATTTGAAAATGATATCCATACACATGTAAAACAGGATAATCAATTTGTAAGCTTAGCTTGTGCAGAGCACAGGAACACGTCCGCGGGCAGGCTCCCCGCAGCATCGTGCCACGCTCGCCGGGCGACTGATCAGCCCCGTAATCTCCTCCCGCGCAGGGCTTGTTGAGCTCGCGTGGCGTTGGCAGCCACTCCTGTTTACTTGCGCGCCGAATCCCTGGCCAATTCGAACACTGCTGTTTTGAACCGCTGCGGTAGTATTGATCTGTTAGTTATCTCGTTACCAATTAACTGCACCTGCAGCCGATTGATTCACCAGAGGTGATCTGAAGGGCGGATGGGTAACGTATTTAAAGGTTTCGAGATCTCGAAAACAAACCACTCCAACACAAGGGAGGCTGAAATGAAATTATGTGTAAGAATACTCTTATAAGGAAAAACATAATTCAGAACAACGATATTTGAATGATTAACAAACATGTGAACAGACTTCTTATTAAATTTTAGAGTTTTTGATAGGCTTACAATGCGATTTTTTAATTTCTTCGACTCTAAAGAGGCTGGGGTAGAAAGCAATGCCATTATGTGATTTGCTATTAGTATATATTTGGTATTAGGTGATTTGGTTTTAGTAATTCACAGTAATTCACGAGGAATATGTCTCCAGGGCAACGGATATTTGCCGAATATGGATCACTGTCACCTAAAATGGACCGCACACGTATTTCTTGGAATAAGTGTATTGACATCGTCCAAGTTAGCTTCTGGATGCTCCAATGGTTAGTTTCATTTCAGTGTATAGCAGCCATTTTAATGAGTACGATTAGTGTTAGTTTTTTCGTAGAATATCTTACTAATTTTGTACTAAATGTCAGCCATTGCAAATCGTTGTGTACAGATGGAGTAATAATTGCAATTTTTATTATACACTTTACCAACATACGTACTACATTAGCTTCCGAATGTGCATAGTAAGACTAATATTGCCCTTAAAGCAATTGTGCAGCAATATATCTGTTTTTCATATTTCAGTTGCTGAAATAGGATCATAGTATGTTGACTATATTCAATCGGTCTGTATTAGGGGTCAGATGTGGAAGTATTTATATTTTCCTTTTACAAGTTAGTCTAATGTCTCTTTAAATATTAAAGAAATATAAGACCATAGATGCAGACAATACTTAAAATTTACCACCTTTTTAAGTTGTCATAACATAAGTACTTTTATTATTATTTTTGTATTATAAAATGTTTAAAAATGTTACAGGAAGATTACAAAAACAAAATTACAGACGGGTAACAAAGAGAAATATAACCTTCCGACCGTCTTTGGGTCATCTTCAGGTATTAGTGGAGCGTAGAAATATAAATACTGGGTCGCATATAAATACGTGCTCTGTTGGAGTAAAAGTGTGTATAGGTAAATGTGCCCTGTAATAGTAAATACATTGCAATAAAGTGAAATGAATTGTAGATCAAAATTATTCGCCTTGCTTTATAAATCATGTCATGTCAATTATTTTTTGAGAAAGAACTGTCCTCAACTAGTTCAAACATTTTTCGTACTTCGGCTCTTTTCAAAACAATGGTTTGATTCAACGATCCCCTGTAATTTTTCTATAATACACAGCATATGAAATTATCATAATTCAAATAATTGCACATAAGTGATTAAAAGATAACTAGACTAGTATGAATATGGTTTGACATTTTTTTCGATTTTCTAATGGTTTTGTACTATTACTATTATCATACAAATAGAAACAGGTTTTCAAAAATAAAATCACAGATTGTAATTGCGCTAAAGTTTTTGTAAATGATGGTAAATTCCAAAACAGGAGCTAATTTGTAATTTATTATTAATTGTTTTGTAGTATTATAAGAGTAATAATAATAATAATAATAATAATAATAATAATAATAATAATAATAAATTCCAAAATATTTTTGTAATCAATGAGATCTTAAACTTTATTTTGATATTGACCACCAATAGACTCCTTGATCATCTACCCCCATTAAAATGTCACTGATACCGTTTGGAACCCCTGTTTTGTCAGTGGCAAACGAAAAATGTCTGATTGCATCAGAACGTGACCTGCCGCACAACAATGCATATGGAGCTGTTTAACAATCAGTAGCATCACATGTGTAACTTCATTGCTATATTAAATTTCCCACCACATGTTTATTGGGAAATGTGATCACCTTCGACTCATATTCATGCTTTTTGAATTTGTGACATTTACTGGGAGATATTCTACATTTTATGAAATTGTTAAAATTCCGACTGGTAAAATATTCTGGGGAAACGTATTATGTATACGTTTAGATTATAGAAAAATCGTACCAAGAGAAAGTATATGTCCTACACGTAACTGAAAGGCTTTCATTAGGTTGGAAAAGTTTGATTATCTTTCTCCTTTATTTATGAATTATTGTTTTTCGTTAAAATTGGCTTACTCAAGTACAGGCAGCTATTTTCATGCCTTACTGATATCTGTAATTTTAATATACAACGTAGCAATAATTTTCAATGGGCAAACAGAACAAAAACATAATGTACTAAAATTCTGTAGTAATAAATACAAATGCATACAAACGTGTTTGCAGTGTAACTAAAAGAAGAAAAAATCTAAAAACATACTTCATCTAAAACGTTGAAAAATCACTAAAGGTTCACTTCCTGTTTGTGTTAAGTGACGGGATAACACCACAGACAACTACACTGGGTGTCCGGCATTCAATGTCACAGCCAACTTAAGCCAGCAAACTAAATTGGAAAAACGAAGATTAATCAGTATGATATCTAGATGTATCTAAAACTATATCAAAGAAATAGGCAATAACACATACGAGGAAATGCCAGAATTATAACCGCTGATATATCGATGGCTTAGTTCACAAACATTTTATATCCAATTATGTTCGATTTTGAGTTAACATAATTTCTTGAAACTCTCGTTACTAAGTATTTAAAGTAAGTGTTTCGTAATCTTTCAAGATTGTATGTCAACAGCAGATGGATATCTTTTTTAGAAGACAAATATTGTCGCTCCATTAGTAAATGCACCTTTATTAACTTTCAACTTTCGTTTTCTATAAAATAGAAATTTTCGACATACATTATATGTGCACTAAGTCATCAATATAGTCACTCTAGATTTAGCATATAATGTGGAATTACAATATTACCAATAATTAGACCATTACTTACTTATGCTTGCCCAGGCTGGGGAGGTGCAGCAAAAAGTGGAATTGATAAAATTTAAATTGTGCAAAACAATTTTTAAGATGCATCTAAAAGCCCTTGCATAAAATAAACAAATGTGAAATTAACTGCTAGTAGAAAACAAATAATGACATTAGAAAATTATAAAAAATATGAAGACTTTAAAATAGCGGATGGTGCCAAAAATTTTCCACTAGTTCCCTCAAAAAGAAAAAAAACATAAAAATTTAATGAAAATAAAAAAAGCATTGCGGCCTCCTTAGATATACTCTATATTACAAATTAAAATGCTACTGTCAAGACAATTTATTAAACATACAGTTATTCAAATTCAAAATACAACTTTAAAAATATTAATCAAGCCAAACTCACTAGACGTTAGGGGAGATCCGCATAAAATGAACTACCCCACCTACCTATGTCTTACCCCAGTTAATGATGTGTTATGTTAATTATTATGTTGATGATATGTACAATGATGATATGTATTATGATGTTGATATTGTACAATGTTCTTAATGATATATTATGTATTATGTTCTGTATGAATGACCAGATAATAAATGTGTTTAAAAAAGTAGCACGCTAGCCTTAGCTAAAGAAATGAAAAAAGTTTACAGTCATCGAAAATTTCTATTGGCAATATACTTAGATATACACAGGCCATATTTTGGAAACTTAAGACCACCTTAGCCTTGATCATTGGATCAAGAAAAGATTCAATGAATAGTATTCGACCATTATTCACAAGGTATGAACTCATGTCATTATGGAAGAAACTTGCGGCCGTTAAATATTATGTATACATACCAAATATTTAACCAATTATCTTTTAGAGACATTGAAAATCATCGTCATAAAACGTAGACATCCCATCGGCATGTTCGTAAAACATGCAGCTAAAACCAGTTCAAGCCATTAACAACACTTCCCTTCACCGATAGAACGCAGATAGAAACAATGGAAGCCCCGCGGTAATACCATAGTTGATTCTTCTAAAAATGTGATCAGAGGACTTTAATAAATATAATATTTCTGCGTACATTTACATGAACATCACTAGTACAAATAAATCAACAATGGTCACTAATAGCTCCAGAAAATCACTCAACAGCAGGCAGCAACAGCGATAAAGTACGAGTAGTTGTATCATTCCACTCACATATCACAAACATACCCAATTTCTGCCCATTCAGCACTCTAAATTCAAGTTAAGAGCGAATAATACGCAGAAGTAAAAGAGCATGTTCAAAGCGCCCAGCGTGGCGCCGCCCGAGGCAAGGACTATTTCCGGCGCCCCCCCCACTTCCGGCCGAAGCGAAGCCCGCAGCTGCCCGCCCCCGCTCGCATGCCCCGACTGACTCCCGCTCCTCGCCTCAC
>BOPP01000121.1:2100826-2112183 GCA_017312745.1 Gryllus bimaculatus | reverse complement strand
CGCCCCGTCCCTCCCCGTCCTCGCCCCGTCCTCGCCATCCCTCGCACCCGTCCCTCGCCCCTCCCTCGCCCGTCCCTCGCACCCGATCCCCTCACCCCGTCCTCAGCCGTCCTCGCCCCGTGTCCCGCCCCGTCCCTCGCCCGATCCTCGCCCGTCTCCGCTCCGGCCTCTCCCTCCATCCCCCCGTCCTCGGCCCCCGTCTCCTCCTCGACCGTCCCACGCGCCTCCCTCGCCCGCCGCCCTCGCCCCGTCTCGCCCCGTCCCTCGCCCTCCTGCGCCCTCCTCGCCCCCAAACGCAGGGTGCTGGTGCAGCTGGCGGCTGCCGCCGGCGCGTCCGCGTGGGTGGCGTCGCGTCAGTGTGAGTGGGGGTAACTGTTGCTGGGCGCAGCGTCGAAGCGTCGCCAGCGCCCTCTGGGAAGGCGGCGCAAACTGGGGGCCGCGGCGCGCGCCGTCCCCCGCGTTCGTCATGTCCCTCCTGCGGCGCGCCTCCTCTTTCAGCATTCATCTACTTTCTCTATTACGCACGCCATTTCAACTGCCCTCCATCGCCGTCCTCGTGCTATCTTCCTCGAATCACTCCAGCCGCCACCTTCTTCCAACAGTGTACACCTCTCTTTTTCGTTTATTTCTTAAATACACGGCATCGACGCATTTTTCCCCTCGGCCTTTCCTCTGTGCCGTTTAAGCTCCTTATATCCACCCAATTCAAATTTCTGACGTTCTGCTCGCTCCATCCGCATCTTAGTCTCCTTCCTCATCCATCTTTTATTTCTGAATCTCTCTCTGATATCACATCTTACTTCTTCGCCACACTTTTTCTCATTCCATCTTCAATACGTCTTTTTCCTTCTCTCTTCGTGACTACCTTTTCACCTCCACCTTCTATCCGTTTATAAACTGCTATCATTCATCACAAAACCATCTCTTCCAGCAACTCAATCTTCCACACACTCTCGGGTGACGTCTTCTTTATCCGCTTTCTCCAAATGCACGGCTTGGTCCACTTCCTATTCCACCATCACACGTCCAATCTCCCTTATCTCGTTCTTTTCCGTCATATCTCGATAAATCTACATTTCTAACGCGTACCACTACTTCTATTCTATCCGTCTCACGCCACTCCACCACCATTTCACAACTGCCTGGCCTTCCTTTCTAACCATATTCCTATTACCCCCACCATCAACTCCGGAAGCAACTCTCTAAACGTTTATTTGTTCGTCGATCTGGACATTCAATGTAAACAAGTATTTGTGTATCCGCGGATTCGTGGATTTAAGAAGGATACATGAGTTAAAAATTCGTAATGGGATAGTAAAGGCAGTTATTTACTACCTTTCTCGATTCGTACCAATAGCACTAGGTTCCCGCAGGTCTGAATTCAAGGGCCAAGTCTCTCCTACTATACTATACTCCTCAACAGCTCAACGGAAGAACAGTTTCACTTTTCAGGTGATACGAAAATACTTTGCATGAGAAACCAGTAAAAAAGTACAATATTCGATATTTTCAAAATTTCTATAAATCGAATTAATAGTAAACGAAGGAGAATGTTGTCAATGCAGTTTTTTTCATTTCAAATAAACAATGTGTATCGCCATTGAAAAAGACGATGAACAAATGTTAATAACATTGTTTTTTTTGGGGGTTATTCGGGATTCAGGTCAAACCACCAATGGAATATCCGGTATATGTACATTGATCACAAAGAAGTTCATTATGGCTAACGCGTTAGAATTCTTTCAACTCAGTCAGCCTGCTTGTGTGTTGTATTCGCAACGCTCATCGCGGCCTGGAGTTAGGATAACATTCAGGTAAACACATCCTGTATGGCCCCAGAATTTAGTAACAGAAATGATTACGAATAATATGTAAATTCCACTCATTTTGATTCTTGTAAACCTCTCTTTATTAAACTGGTAGAAATTCTACCATGCTTTCCTCTGCTGATTTACGAAACAGTGATTGTTCAATACAGCAAAATTCACTAACCAAATATACGTCATTATTTTTCAACACATGGGCAGCTTAATTAAAACATTAAAATCCAGCAAATGTTTAAGTGCCAATTTAAAACGTTTAACTTTACACAACTGTCCTAATAAATAATAAATAAAATAAATAAATAAATAAATATAATATAATAAATAAATAAATAAATAAATAAATAAATAAATAAAATAAAATAAAGAAATAAAATAAATAATAATAATAAATAATAAATAATAAATAAATAATAATAATAATAAAATAAATATAATAAATAATACTAATAAATAAAAATAAATATAATAATAATAAAATAATAATAAATAATAAATAAATAAATAAATAATTAAATAAATAATAAAAATAAATAAATAAATATACATAATAATAAATAAAAATATAAATAAATTAAATAAAAATAAATAAATAATAATAAATATAATAAATAATAATAAAAATAGAATAAATAAATAAATAAATAAATAAATAAATAAATAATATAAAATAATTAAATAAATAAAATAAATAAATAATAAATAAACAAATATAAATAAATAAATAAATAAATAAATAAATAAATAAATAAATAAATAAATAAATAAATAAATATTAATAAATATATAAATAAATAGGTAAATAAATAAATTTAATATGTACATAAAAATCAAACTCTGAAAGAAGGATTCAATTCATTTCATAGAGAATTTTGAGTGCATAGTACGGCACTCAGAAGAAATGCGATAGTAATTGATAGTCATATCCAAGCATTTCTTTACGTTTTTAACAGAAATATGTCTATCCGTCTTCTTGGCACCTCACTTAAAAGAAACGTCGTCGCCACCAATCTTCCCGTTTCTACTGTTTTCCTTATCCATATTGCAGGCGCTGGAGAATTACATAATTATTACAATTGATTGATCAATTGGTAATCTGCCTTGAAGTCAATGAGTGAGGAATTGGAAACAACGGCAATTGGTGCACAAACATCGCTAGAGGGAATGCAGGCGACGATGTTGATAATTGGACATGGCAATCGCTGGGGATAACAGCAGTTGTGGTTGTATGTTTTGTAATTCACGGAGGAAAGAGGTTAACTCTGATTATTTGACACCAATGGCACAAAACTGAGGCAGAATGTCTCATAATTCCGCTTTATCTTTCATTTATAATAGTCATACATTTCTCCGCATCGCTATTGTTTTACAGAGTAGTTAAAACATAGTGTCTAGGATAAATTAAAGTATTAATCTTCTAAATTTAAAAGGCATATTTTTTTTACAAAACTAGTAGTTTCAGATATTCTGTAAATAGGACATTCACATAATTCTGCAATTCATTGTCATATTGTTCACAACTGATTGTTGAATACGTTATAAAATTATGTATTGGACGCCAATACCGAACGTAACTGTGGCGCAATTCTGGAGTATTCAATACACATTAATATACAGTAACAAGAAGCAACTCTCTGGCCAAATATTTCAGATTTCTCCAATGAATATGTGGGGTGTTGGAACAGAATAAGTTGCGAAAGTTAAGTCCTATCAAAATGTCATTCGTAGCCTCTGCGAATGTGTATATGAGATTCGGAAACCACTAGCAGCCATAGGCAGAGGTACAGAGCAATTTCTTGGTGTTCACTACAAGCTTCTTTGCCCGAGATATATCTCTAAGGCCTAACCACCGATTGTCAACAAGATGAAGAATTAATGATAGTGTTAAAAAGGACACAGCAATAGCAGACTGCGAGAAATTAAGGAAACGGGAGAACCCCGATGTAATATTTGCACCATTTTCCCATCAGACCAAATGGACGTGAAGTACAATTTGCGTATGTATCCACAGGTCGAAAGAGAGCACGTTCGCCTCTGCACTATTACCATCTTCGATTTTAGACGAGTGGATATTCTCTAATCATATCTTTTTGAATGTTCTTAGCCGCCGTCGCTCTCATAGTCACCCACACCGCCACCCTCACCGCCACCCTCACCGCCACCCTCTCCTCCACCCTCGCCTCCACCCTCTCCTCCACCCTCTCCTCCACCCTCTCCTCCACCCTCTCCTCCACCCTCTCCTCCACCCTCTCCTCTACCCACACAGTCACCCTCACAGCCACACAGTCACCCTCACAGCCACACAGTCACCCTCACAGCCACACAGTCACCCTCACAGTCACACTCACACTCTCAGTCTCCGTCGTGAGCATTACTGTCATCCTCAGTCAGCGTGTCAGTCATTCTCATAGTCTCCACAGCCGTCACCCCTCACCGGCACCGTCACTGCCTCCGCCTCCGCTTCCTCCACTTCTGCCGGCGCAATGAGCAGCCCATTGGTAGGAGTGTCCTGGGCCCCACCTGGCGGCGAGGGGCGGGCAGCGCGTTCAATGCAACGTGGGCGCAGAGCGGGGGGAGGACCTATTTCGCCAAACACGTGGTCAAGCCCGATAAACTGCACAAGCGGCTTCTAGGAATGCAAGCTAAACGCCCTCAAACAGCGAGGAGCGTACTCCAGCTATTGCGTCATTGTCGCATTCCATTGGATCTTCTCATGATAATTGATGTAAGCCTGCAATTGAAAAAAAGCGTATGCCGTATTTTCTTCCGCAGTACAAACGAATATCTTGCATTTACTGAGTCTACAGAAGAAACCACGCATTATGCCATTGCTTCGTGTGGGAATACTATTCTAATTGTATAGTCATTTTATGATTCTCCTCGTGCCCTTAAAATATATTGCGAAGTCGTGCTTTATTTCTTGCCGCGAAACGGAATCAAAAACAAAGCATTAGCACGAGTGCGCGTTTATTTGGACGTTTTGTACCCGACTGAGTTGCAAACCGAATTCGAAGCGGAGGCTCGAACGGCCATAGTGCTTCGTGCACTCTCGGCCAACTTCGGATGAACGTCAATACGAGGGGCACTGCTGTTTGCTGTGCTGGCATACTGTGGACCGACGGACGGATAAAGATCTGAAAAGTGGAGTGCGGCACAAAAAGAAGACGGACGAGTCCAGCGGCGCGCGTATCTGATGAGAATGTATACGTAATATAGCGTGCATGCATATGGAGGCGCACGAAATACCTGTATACATGTATAGCAAGCAGTTTGTGCGGCGGCGGCGCCGGGATCGCCGTTGATACGTACGTGACCGTTCATTCCGACACCTCAATGAAGCGCGCGCGGCCGCTCGGGCCGCGGGCCGCGCGGGCAGTCAATTAAACGCGGCGGGCCGCGGGGCGCAATTTAGGCGGCGGGCGGGGTGGCCGGCGGTGGGCGGGCGGCGGGCTTAGGGGGCGGGCGGGGCGCGCGCGGGAAGGCGGCGCCAGCGACCGCGCGGCGCGACGCCCGCCGCGGGAACCGACTCCCGAGTCGTGAGAGGCGATCGCGAGTCGTGAATCGTGATTGGCGGGCCGGAAGGCGCGAGTCGTGAGGCGCGAGTTCCGCGGGGACGCGCGCGGCGGGAGCGAGTTTTCCGCTCGAACGTGAGGCACGGAGCGCGAGACCGAGGTCGCACTTGATATTTAATGGATTATGAAAGTTAATGTATCGGTTGTCATTTGTGCTGTATAATTTAAAAAAAAACAAATATGTCTGTAACAAGGATTCTACCTTAGTTTCTGGGTCAATGACCCCCGTCTCGATCAGTTTTTTCGTGCTGTTGCCCTGATCCTTTGAGCGACTAGGGAAACGTCCCATTCTTTTGCTTCTGGACATAATGCAGCTTCACAACCTGTGCATGTTTCCTTGAGCTCAATGGAGAATACAGTTATTCAAATAATCGTTCTCTATGCTCTCGCGGCGTTAAGTCCATTCCTTTCCGAAGGGCACATAAGGGATCATGGCCAAAATTTGGAGGCGAATTTGGACGTGGGAGCGAATATATTCTTTCGAGATATAGGTAGTTATATCTTGAATTCAATTGCTGCCAGGAGAGAAATTTTAGCCGCTGGTAACTCTGCTCGGAGGTTTTCAATGGTATCTACGATCAATACCAGTGGTTGCCAGAGCAGTACCCTAACAAACTGACAACGGACCGCACGTGATATTTCCTTCCTCGTCCTTGTCCTTATTCTATCCTCGCCCCTTATTTACACACACACACACACTTATATTCGCTACACTACCACGCGTGTCGGGAGAACAGTCGTAAGCTTAGAGCTTGTCCCGGGCGGAACGGTGCTGGAAGGAGATACATGGATTGGGGCAATTATCACAAGCCGACGTGTAGGTCGGTGCCGAGTCTCACCATTCAGCGAGCGATGAACACCGACCTCACGTAGTAAAAACATGCACTACACTTAGGAGACTAATGACCATATCCGTCGTCGCGCCCCGAAACACGAAATAATCAATCAGCTGGTGTTCACCTCGAATCATTTGCAGGAGAATGCTGGAGCAGAAGTTTAAACGTGGACTAAGAAGGGCGATTCTGCCTTGCACATCCTTCTCCACTGTCATACTTAGAACAGGAGGTTATTCTGAACTCTCCCTATCACAAATGGCACACCCCATGAACGTGGAAGGAACCGTCAGTAATGCTAGTACGCGGACCAATCTCATATGAGTTTGGGCTGCGTTAAGATTGCGAAATAACTGATAGACATCGAGAGAGTGATTCACAATGCTGCGGTACATTACGAAAGGTAGTATATAATTCAGTGATAGACTTCATCGTCACATTTCAAACGTGACTTTCCTCCCCTCTCATTAAGATCTTGATCTAACAGGTAACGACGCTTATGGAGCCATGATATGCGTCATTTACCTAATGAATCTTGCATTTGTTTGGAAATATTTAACTTGATGCCGTGTAATTCTTTACACGCCAGTCTTTTAGATTGGTGTGTGTCAACACAAATCTGCTTTCAGGGAGTGCTTTACGTCTAATTATTTGCCAGAGTAAGTCCACTTGATGCAAGGCAGTTCTTCTAATGAAAGGTCCCGTCGACTGAACGCATTTCTTGATAGTACATTTCAAGTCCGTCTGGTGGAAATATTCATTCCTCCACTCTAATAGCATACAGTCAGTGGCATTACGAACAAGCTGACGGTGGAGAGACAGAGAGAAAGAGAGAAAAAGAAAGAGAGAAAGAGAAATAGAGAGAAAAAGAGAGAAAGAGAGACTCCAAGAAAATTAAAGAGTTGCCCTTACACTTCACATATCGCAATCGATGGCGAGTGATTCGAAGAGAAGTGTGAGGGCTAGGAAAGGAAATTTCAAGTACTTGAGTGGAAAGCGATACGCGATAAAGCTCTGGTTGAATGCACGCACACACATCCACTAAACAGCGCCACACCAAGTTATGGTCCCCATTTCCTTTTGTAGCTAATGTTCTTGTTTCATATTGTATTGCATTCACATTAAAGTTATACCACGACGATCATCCTTTCAAACGAATAATTGGCCTTGATACAAAATTCACAGATCTATTATATTATTCCAGAAATATGAAAACCATCATATCTCCTGTTCTAATTTCTCGAAGGAATACACAGGAATTAGATGAATAACGTTTTCCCACTTCGTTCATTTCGATGTCCAGACAAATCAGGTTTAATTGGGTTAACATGCTATTAGAGAGAGACACTCGATATACAGTGTAATTCAGTAAGAAATACTATAATAACAGGAAATACATCTCCATAATTTATGTTTTTGCAAATGTTTCCTTCAGTGATTAGGAATCAATGGTGAAAGGAAGTAGAGGTGGTAGATTGTAGGTCATTAAAATGTTTATTTGACTTGATTTATTCATCAAACTGTTTTTATTTGATTCATGATTTTGTAAAAAATATTTAAAGACGCTCTGTACTCTACGTGATGTATATAAGATATGTATAGCCCATGCACGTTTTCTTGTGCTCCCCTATTCTTACTCCACTCTTTTACGATAGTAGTTGAATGATGAACGAAAATACCAACAAAGCGAGAGCAGCAATATACGAAAACTAGAAATGGTCTGTACCTAATAATATAAAACATATTTGAATCGATAAACAATCTATAGAATTGATTTCATAATATTGCTAACACAACAACTCCCAGCTCCGACCCTACTGCAACCACAACCACCAAAAGGAGAGGCTCAACAAAACGTGCGCATAGAGAAGCTACATTTAGAAAAGAAGCAATACAAGGGGCTATCTCAGCATTTGTTTAATGGATCAGGGACACTGGACGATAAATCTAATCACGATGGGGGTAATTGACTCACAAGCTGAAGCACAATACTTGTTACCGGCATATTTAATATTTTAGAATGATATGGTTCCAATGGTAACTAAAGCATGATGTATCATTGTTAAAAAAATGTTTTCCTTTCCGCGATATCCAATGTGATCTCTAATAGAAATTTTTTTAACAATAACAAAACAAGTTCAAAATTCCATAATTTGAGATATTTCGCCAAGTTCTTTTCTTCAACTGACTCTATCTGCTGGGACATTTCCATTTGATAAGTGCTAAACACAATGAACGATAAAGGGCGGGGGGGAATCATATATTCATTACCATACACGTCTATGCTATGAAGTTCTCAGTGTCTTCTGAAAAATCTCGTTTGGTTCTTGTAAGAAACCCTTCAATTGCATAGAAATTGTTATTCAACAGACAACTTTTTTTTCTTTTAAATGCGTGTATAGATTTTAATTCTTTGTTGTCATCTGGCAATGAGCTGTAACGTGTGCACACGCATATTATATATGTATTTCTTATAGTAAGCTGTTGATAGTCACCTTTGAATATTATTCGTTAGTTTCTGTGATGAGTGTAACATTTTTAATGTATTCGATACAATGAATGAAGATACATGGAAGAAGAAACAAGGTTCAGCAGTTAGGATCTACAGTTGGTTGGCAGAATTACTTTCTATCAACAAAATAAGGGGGAACTGTTCTCTGACTCAATGTGTATTCGCATGATTGGAACCCTCACCCATTGTTTATTTAAAGGTCTAAGGATGCTACGAGGAAAAAGAGAAAGACATAAGAAGGGCGTGGAACAACTGAGGTTTGTAAGATATTTAAATATAAACAAGTGAAATTGTCAAACGTCAGGAAAATATTGAAGATAAATGGAAAATGAAAGTTTGTTTCATAGGCTGAAAATATGGTTTGGTTCTCTTCTACTTCATAAATGGCTGCTAATTGAGTATGAATTAATTATTACAAAAAACGAGGCTGTTACGTTTAAATGAAAATATGGGGTCGTTGTCTTATTATTGACAACATAGAGGGAAATTAATACCATTTACAAGATTTTATGTTTAAAGATTTCCCATTTTTGATTAAAGCTGAAATCTATACGGGGCATATACAACTAATTATTGGGCGAAAAAGAGATTGACATACAGGTATTTTTTGTCTCTATATGTTTTGAAATTTCTTAGCTAAGGCCTAAGAAATAGACAATATTGTTCATAATAAATACATCTGTAACGTAATAATTACGTACATACGTTTGTTAAACACTGTTAACTTATATTATCATATGCAACAATATACATGAATGAATATTTTTTGTTTGTCAAATATACATTTGTAGAACATGCATTGAAAAAATTATCAACTATAGACAAGTTTTTAATGTACCGTGCCTAGAACTCATAACATAAACGGGTACAAATCACTATTCCTTTTACTTTACTAGTGGTGCCGGCAATGTTTCCTTATTGCAATGTATTATACACTTCACACGCTACTGATCTTCTGATTGTTAATCACGTTTTATGCTACGCTCTGCAAACATTTTAATAACTGAAAGACTTTCTCCGGAGTCTGAGTTTGTTCTACGTCTTGGTTTGGAAATGGTTGTCAAGTACCCTATTTTAAAACGTTGTCCCTCAAGTTTCGGCATGCATTCGCTATGTCCCTGTTTGGAGAAATTTGATTTACTTGTCCCAATATCATTACTCTAGGGTAACGCTATGAATATGACGCGCGTAATACTCCAAAGTGCTGCGCGTTGCGTAGAGCTGTTCAGCGGTGTTTGCTTTATAAAGGCATAAGTCAACTTCAACAACGCCCTCATTTTGCGTCTTTGTGCGACAGACATACACATATTCCCATTTATGCCTATAACCTTCGCGCAAGTGCAAGCAATACGTTGACAGCGTTTTATCGCAATCGAATATACAGTGTGGCAGCGCTTAAAATACGAACCAACATGAATATTTATATATTAGATTATGTAAATTAATAACATAATATATTTTAACTAAAATATGAAAGTTCACTCGATACGTCAAGCTATCAGCAATGTCCGTTCTTCTAAAACACATTCAAATTCTCACTGCAGCGTCCATCTACATCGCAAAGTTTCAAAGAAGCGGACAAAGTCACTTCCTACACCAAAAAATAAATATAAAATTTTGATATGACCAGTAAATTGAATTTTTCAGCGCAGCAAACAACCAAATGAAAAAAAAACAAAGTCACTTACTATACTAAACTGAGCAGACAAAGTCTCTCACTATAACAAAATACAACGTTAATGTGTGGACGAGGCAAAAAATATACGGCCGAACATCTCTTACGTCCAATATTCATTCTCTCGTAGTTGTTGTACAGTACAATAAATTAAAAATTGTGAATTAGTTTTGTATTTTTTTAATTCATAAAATTTTATGTATTTGTCAAAAGTGTATACGCAACTATTGTGTTATAAATAAATGTATTACGCACAACAGTCTGTTGTCTACGGCTTACCTAAGAAATTTCAAATTAGATTTCTATGTTAATAAGGAAGAAAAATATTCAAAGACATCTTTCGATTGAGAATTAGTCGTATTATGACTTACCTCGTATTGGCTTCTTTAACTTTATTCCTTGACCTAGTCTAGCTTGCCAAGCGGAGCTGTCCGACGCGGAGCTCTGACTGCTGATGAGCAAACCGCTTTCTGTTCACCGCTCGAGTAATAAATCCTAATTTGTTAAAATGACCGAAGAGTCACGTCAGATACACATGAAGGATTAAAATTTAAATACTTTCAACATTTTAAATTGATATTCAACTGATGTTTAATTTAAGCAATTCACGCGATTTTTATTCTAGAGAACTATCTTTGAATCGGTGAATTACACTTTCCTATTGTCCACACTAATAATATTTTCATTACTTTAATATATGTGTTTGGAGCGCAAACTAATATCATTACTCTAGTGAGATTTACGAGGTGACGGTTCATGTTGATTGCACACATGTCGATAGTTTAGAAATTATGGAACTATTTCTTCACGAGCCTTTAAAGCAAAATCTGTTCGTGTTAGGGAATCGCTGGGCCTGTAACTTTACGATCCGTCTCGTAATATGCATGTTGTACTGTCGTATAATATCGTCTGAAAGGGATCGGCGATGGCAACGAAGTAAGC
>BOPP01000121.1:2088407-2100780 GCA_017312745.1 Gryllus bimaculatus | reverse complement strand
GGGATCTTCCGTCTCTGCTTTTGTGGTTTGCGCTCAACAGCTTAGCCCGCTCTTCTCGCTTTTGTTTATTTTTTTCCTTCTTCGACATTGCTTCCAGTGCCACTGCGGTCACTGCGTCTAATACTGACTAATTAGTATTCACGTTTACTCCCTCTTGTAGCCATGAATACGGTGTCTCTACTCTACAGGAAATGGATTCGCTGGAAGTTAATTTAACTTTCCAGGGTGAACGCCGAATGTTTCGCCAACATCATCAAACACCAGGAACAAATCCTCCAACAGCTGCAATAGTTGCACATTCTCCACATAGAAACGCTACGCCAATCCAACGTACATAGCCAAACTATTAGAGTTTGAGACAAACTTCAATCCAAGGAAAGCGGCGTCGCTCTAAATGAAAATTGTGAATCTGAAAGCAAAGAACGCACATTCACCAAAATATTCGAGAATAATTCTACCTTACAGGACAATGTCTTGGTCAAAATATTTTTAATAGAAATCCAGGGAAATGAAAATCAAATATTTTAATTAGTCATTTTCATTAACCCTTTTGTATATTTCGTATACGTGTGCAACATACTATAATGTGTGGAATTTAAGTTCCTATTAAAGAATGTACAAGGTACTTTTCTTTCATTTTGTCACCTTTCCACTCTCTTTAACATTTGAATTTTCCTCGAGTACTTTCCATCACTGAAAGATAGTAGTTATTACAACACATTAACCAAAACAATTATTAAAGATTCACGGTTTAATCTTCCATTGTTTTCGTACTTAATGACTTCTGTTTGATTGCATTCAATTTCAACATCGTTTTTCTTTTCCTATTCTAGGTTTTCTTACCGAATCAATATTAATATTTATTATCTTACCGAATCGTATTTACCGTATTTATTATCGTACCATATATATTGACAAAATTCTGAAAGTAGACATACGACAAAGGATGTCAATGGGTCTCAGGTATGTTCAGGTTATGAATGCTCCAGTTTAATGACGTAAAATCTTCTTTAATATTATTTATCTTTAGAACACATCGAGATAAATTATGACTATGGCTATAACAATATAAAAAGAATCAAACAGCTGGTAAGTATCGAAATATAACAATAGCATATATCCATTTATCTCTTAAAATATAGTAAGAGCATAATTAAACCATTAAAAGACGATTCGTATAATAAATTTCTAATCACTCTTGTAACTTGCGCTGTTTAATATCTTTAGATCATTACACATCGAATTCTGTCACAGAAAAGAGCATGTCTACAGAACACGCTCCCACTTATCTAAACACAATAACCCACAGTACCATACAAGAAGCTCAATTAAACAATCAACCATCCTTTCTAAAACCTGAAAATCAAGAGCCTCTACCAGAAATAACAACAGCAAACAAAGCTAAAAACAAAACCAGACGACTCTGGACCCATTTAAAAATTCCTGAACTTAAAAGAGAATTAAATATCTCAACAAACACAGTCAAAAGATTAATCCAAGCACAAAACAATCAACAATATCACAAATTAGTATAACTCACCACTAAAAATAATACGCTGTGTCAGTTTACAACAAAAACGTAACGAAACGACAATTATACCTACACTAAACACAACAATGTGTACAACATACTCCTCAATTCAGACAACTGAAGAGCTAGCCAATTACTTTGCGACAACATTTAAAACAAACACAAGCAAACCCCAGCCCGAACATTACACAATTAATAAAACCAAATTGAACCCTGCTATATACATCCCAAGAATACTATATACATCCCAAGCTGATATAAATATAATAAAAATATTTTAATGTAAAAGCACCTGGACATGATAACATAAGTAATAACATATTAAAAATTGTACTTTCACCTGCAACCGCATACCTCACCAATGAACACAATTCTTGTTTTAGAAATTTGTACCAACAATAGAATTATGCAACAATTATCCCCGTTATATAATATGCAACAATTACCCCCTAACAAAATTGCAACAGCTCCAAATAGTTATCGCCCTCTATTCTTCCTGTCCACATTAGTCAAAGTATTAGAAAAAATAATTATGAAACGTGTAAACCAATTCCCACGAGCTACCGAAACCATCCCCTGCGAACAATTTGGTTTCACCAAAAATATTTGTTACTGAGCACCAGTTACTGAGAATTACTGAACACGTATACTGTTTATTACATAAAAAATCATACTGTAACGTTACTCGGTGGTGATTAAAACACACAGGTATTTAAAATTTTAACAAAGATGTTTATTTGTAAAAAATTATAGACTAAAACTACTTGATCTATTTACAGCTATATTACACAGTCCTTGTGTTCTTCACTTGATTATTTTTTCTTACACACGACTCCGTTCTCTTGATTATTTATTTACACGGTTCACTTCTTCTGATTATTTATTTACACTGTTCACTTCTACACTATCGCACAGTCCACTGCGCCAACCCCAATTCCCTGCGCAGACCACACTTCACTGCACAGACCAGGGTCCACTGCACCACCGTTTACCGCGATGCAAACTTCACAGCTCAGCTTCCACTTCAGACGACTACTGCATACTCGCACTGAGGGACTGACTGCTTACTCACGGATTACATTCACTGACTGACTCGCGGCTGCTTACTTCGGACTGACTTACTACCGGCCGCCGGCAGCGGCGCATTTATACCTGGCCGGCGATCGTCTCGACACAACCAGCACTTTCTCCACCTTTCCCCGCGACTCGCGAATAGTCCGGAACCGTCCAGTTCGGAGGGGAAGGGAGCGCCGGCAGATGACGCAATCTGCGCAGCAAATTCCGGCAGGTGATGCAATATTCGTTACATTACAGTGGGCATGTTTATTGACATAACCTAGGTTTTTGACAGAAGATGGCATCAAGCGCTACTTTTCAAAATAAAAAAAATAGAAACCCCTCATTACATCATCTCAATTATCCGCAGTTTTCTATCCAACAGAACATTTTTAGTTAATGTTAATAACCATCACTCAATCCCCAGGCAAATACATTCTGCCTCAATGGCCTCCCCCAAGAATCACCAATATCCCCCACTCTCTTCAATATCTATATAGCATTAGAAATAATTACCTCCCATACAAAACAGCAATAACTTTATTCAAAACAATAATCAGACCTACTATTCTCAACGCCTGCCCAGTATGGATCAATGGTGCAAAAATAAACATCAACAAAATTCAAATAGTACAGAACCAATTACTCCGTACAATCACTAATGCATCCTGGTTCATATCTAATCATCAATTACATAGTGAATTCAACCTCGATCCCATCATGCACCACATCACCTACCTATCCCACAATTTCTTCTCCAATATTCACCATATTAAAATCTTATCTTCATTCAAACTTTGCAACAACCCCATCCAACCCACTCGCATAAAAAATTAATATCCATTCTACATATTTTGTAAATTGTTCTCAGATCTGAAATAGTTCCTATTAAGTGCCATTATGGTTTCCTCAACCTCTATAGTAGTATTAAGCTAGGATAAGTTTAGGATAAGTTAAGTTATAAGTCCTCAATAGATATGTAAAGTTATCAAAAACTAAACTATGTACAAAACAATCAAATAAATAAATTAATAAATAAATAAATAAATAAATAAATAAATAAATAAATAAATAAATAAATAAATAAATAAAAAATAAACAAATAAATAAATAAAATTACTACAACTAAAACCTATTATCAATAGAAAATCCTCACTACCATATAGCACTGCCATAATAATATACAAAACCATCCTAAGACCCCTCCTTTTATACGCATGTCCCATCTGGATTAACGCCGCAATAACCAATAACCACAAAATATTTTTTTTCCAAAATCAGTACTTAAGAATAATCGCAAACGCCGCATGGTTTGTCACCAACGACCAACTTCATAAAGAACTATCCACCGAACTCATAGCCAATCATATTAACTATCGCGCCTCCAATCTCTGTTTCACATTACTCCAAAACCCTACACTAAATCCACTCAACCTCGGCCGAAATCCAACACAACCCACCCGAATTCAAAATAAATACCCGCTCTACGTATTCCTGAAAATATTCGCTGAAATTGGCAATTAACTGAGGTGCCAAATTGGCTTCCTCACCCAAGTATAGTATGTAAGTTTGTAGTAAGCATCCTAAACATCAACAAGAAAATAAATATAAAACAAGTTCACAGACCCAAAGTCATCTTCCACGCAAAACGCGAAGATAAAACAACGTACGCATGAGAATGATGAGAGAATCCCTAACTTTTATCATTATGCCTTATTAAGTGTACAAGTACTTACTGCAAATTAAACAGGTATGATAATCTGTCCTAAACACCAAATGTATCTAAATGAACAAGTCTAATATGAAGACAATTGTAGAGCATTACTACATTTTTCACTCTTTTCATATTGGCCAATGACGTTTAAGAATTTGTTTCCAATGAGTCCATCATTGCTGTAATCCTCCTCGAAAATTATCTTATCGTTTATTGTTTTTCATATTTCACTTTTTTTCCCTTCGTGATGCGGAAGAAACGAAAAGATATATTTTAAGTAATTGTGATATTAAAAATAGTTTTGTTGCTTTAAGGTGACTATTTATTCAATATCTGCCACATTTTGTGTCTTCATAGACCTCTAATTACCATTAAAGTAAACACAATACTGTTATTGTGCGTTGCAGTGATTTTAATATTCATCAACAATCATATATAAACCATATTTGTTACTATTCGTGGGATTTGATCAGTTAATTAAACACTTCGATTCAACAAACAATACAAATTTCCAGAAAAGATAGTTCTGAAATACAGCATAATAATGTTTTCTTCCTTTCTTCTCATTTAACAGTTTGTTAAAGGAAAGTGGACAAAAAGTTCATTGTTCATTTTTATGGTGCCTTCGATGGAACCCATTATTGGAATATAGAAAACTCTTGTGTCGACCCGATCGTCGTGATTACGAGGGCAAACCGTTACTCCAAATCCCTCGTTTGAGGCAAGAGAATAACGGGCTGTTATGCTCATGAACTAGTCATCAGCATCACGCGCCCCTGCGCGCGGAGCCAGCGTGGAGCCAGCGCGAGCGTCTACGGGGCACTCAGGCGCCCACAGGCGGACATGGTCGCGCCGCCCGCCGCCCACGCGAACACGCGCCCACCACCCACGCGCCAGCCGCATGCCGGGCCGCGGGTCGGCGCCGTTTACGGCGCCCTTTTATTATGGACGGGGCGCGCTTTCGCTTTACTACCGAAGCGTATTATTTCGTTTACAGCGCGTTCCTTGAATCGCCCCGCCCGCGATTCGGGGCCCTGGTCCCAGCCGGCGCCAAATGTGACGCCCGGCCTTCAGCGGCGAATTTAATTACATGGGCGCGGTGGCGCTGGCGCGGGCGGATGAGAGTGGGCATTTAGTAGTATTTAGTAGTTTCAGGCGTGTCAACGACTTACGCCTTTAATTGCGGAAGTGTAAAGCCTCTTATAAATAGGTTGATTGATTACTAATGATTCAGGGAACGTCAATTGCTAAGGTCATTAGTTCCAGAAGTGTAGTGAATGTTTTTTGCTCGGGAGGTGGCGGCGATCTTGTTGCACTATATGGCAAGTTCGAACCTACCTTCGGCTAGCGGAGTAGCCTCAAGCAGTTATACCAGCGGGGCACCGCCTCAGCCGGGACAAGTTTTGAGCTCCCGACCGGTCTACCGGCATGTGTGGTAGTGTAGTTCATATAAGTGTAAGTGTGTGCAAGTAAGGGGTAGGATAGGACAAGGGATAGGAAGGAAAGATCGCGCGCGGTCCCTTGGCCCCTTTTGTAGGGTACTGCTCTGGTTTTCTCCTGGCATTAATAGGACAATTCACGGAAAATTACCGAACAGAGCAGGCGGTCGCTAGAATTCTCCAGACAGAGACAGAACTCGACTTAGCTACGGCTCCTGCCACCGTCGGGACTCGATCCCCAGGACCTTCCAGTCAGAGGCACTGCATGTAAACTGGGAAGTGATGATCCTTCACGAAATGGGAGATCCGGTGGTGATCTGCTCGGTGGCGTGGGGTTTGATCCTCCAGGTACCTCCCCCAGGGGCGCCGTTCCAGCGCGGCAGGGTCCACTTGACGACAGGGGAAGGGTCCTCTCCAGATGGTTGGAATCGGCCCTGCTACTAGCTGGTCTAAAAAATCCGGGATCTTCTGGACTCAAACGGTTGAACCTTCCACGATGACACCCCTATCCTCCCATATAAATCATGTTGGCAAATTAGATGTTATTTTGCCATAAGAAAATAAACCCCTCCACTATTGAGTTTGAAGCTGTGAGTCTGAAATTGAAGCCTCCGCCGGTCCTTGGTGCGGCCTCAACAGTGCAAAGACTTTTCGAGCAGCTTAATAGATGGTCCGAAACGCACCATTTCATGGATGAGAATTGCATGCGTCAGCTACGATGGGTCTTTTCAATGATTTCCTCTCACCAAATTCAGGCAGGTAGTTTTACCTTAAAAGAGCGGGACTCGGACCGCGCGGACTCTCTTCTACCGAATTCCTTCCAACATCCTCATGGCGAGAGGTGGACAGATCGCCCATTCGTATATGGCCTATCTCCCAGAGTTCTAAGAACTGAGATTAATTAGTATAGTGTAACGTACAAGCGAGCGAACCTCGTGACGGCTATTTGGGGACGGTCAGTAAGGAATTAGCAACAGGAAAACGCCTCGCCACAGGAGGGAGAGAAGGGTTTTTCCTAAAAGCAAGCACGTGGCAATGGAAACACGAGGCTCTGGGGTTCTCCGATCTTAGGGAACGGAGACCCGAACCTCAGGGCAAGCAGAAGCGCGCTGCGGAGGCGGCGTGACGTAGTATGTCACGTGTGCCTCAGGTATATAACACATGGCCAGTGGGTGGGTTCTGGAGGCAGTGGGTCTTGCGCCACGGCGGTGCAGGGGCGACCAGGGCTCGCGAGGCAAGTCACGTGTTGGCGCGCCTGTGGGGACATTGTGTCTTCATGTGACTTAGGTCACGTGGGAGCGATGCTGTGTGCGTGCTCCGAGGTGAGGTGTGGTTGAGAGCCATGACCGACACCGATTCTCAATCGGGTAAGATCGCTCCTACGATCAATTAGTTGGTGCGCTTGTAAGGACTTTGTGACCAAGTGAGACATCCGGTCACGGAAGCCTGGCTTTGTGCGCGCTTCAGATTTAGTAGTGTTGGGTGCCATAATTGAAACCGATCATCAATCGGGTTTGCATCGCTACCGCGATCAGGGGATAGCAAGTCTATCAGAGCTAGAGTGTAAAGTGTAAATTAAATTGTAAATATTTTTGTCTTTAAATAAATACTTGTAAATATGAAAGCTTGTGTCTGTGTTCGCTGTGAGTACTCATGACGTCACAATAGCTCTAAACGAAAACGTAAGCAAGTTAATTTTCAATGGCCATGGCCACTGCTCACTAAACGTCATGCGTCATTTGAATTGCTTTTTGATGAATAATGTTGCAAATTATTATCTTAAGAACATAGTATGTTAATTCAACAAAAATGCTTAATTACGTGACGCATCGTCTCATTACCTACATTTTCTTGCAACTCGCATAAAAAATAGTTCTACAACAGCACATACTTTCTTAGTTCCATCCTGGTGACAAACTAGTTGTGTAATATGTATGACAAACCTTTTTTTGTGTATTAAAAATTAAAACATTTATATATTAGTTTTGTGTGTTGGTGTAATATGTTAGTTTTCTATTTAATCATTAATGAAACTTAGAAATAACTCACTAACAATAATTTAGAGAAAAAAATCCACATTTTATCCTTATTCGACATGTGATTTGTTCCTCTAAGCAACGACAAGGTAATAATAGTATACTCTTTACATCAACTTAATTGAATTCTACAACCTAACATACTTTTCATTTGTTAAAAAAATTCTGGCCATCAGCATCACGTTGTTTTTGAAAAGAGAACAATTTAATTAGCTTTTTATTCAAAAGGAGAATGTAGAGAAAATTGAAACGTTAATTACACGTTTAATTATTTCTATACAAGAAATACATGTATATATTTCGTCGAATGTATTGCTGAATATATCCCCAGTATTACCATCCATTCTAAAGAGGAAGTATTAGTGCTAGCACATGGAGTAGACTTTCAAAATTTGTAATGGTAATGTAAAATGATAATGAATATATTGCAAATTATGAATCTCTAATACTTCAGACTATCTTTCACAAATCTCCCAATATTAATCTGATTGAAACACAGTGCATCAGGCCTTCTAATACCCTATTTTTAGGTAAAATTGATCTTTTGTTCCATACATGGCCAATAATGTGCTTAGCAATCTATTTATTTCAATGTTATTCAACCACATTGGTTGTCAATCAGCAATATTTGGATGTATATTTAGTTTTAAATCCATTGATCCTCGCACTATTATGAAAATTTTTGTTTCAAAATTAACTAAGTTGTGAACGGAAACTACAAAGTGTTTGTAGATTATATTAAGCTAGAAAATCCCAGCACATGTTGCTCTGTTTTTCATATCCCTTTCTCTACGTCTCCCTCCCCCTTACCCCCTTCTGCCCTCCACACCCCCAAAAATGTTTATAGAATATTCAAAAAGATAGTAAATTGCCATGTGAGACGTTAGTTTTTAATGTCCTAGAACGCATCGTTTATGAGTTATTTAACGATATAGATTCAAAAAACCCTGACGGGTGTGTAGCGGGTTGCATTTGACATGCATATTTAGTTTTGTTCTATAGTGCCATGTAGTAAATTTTCCAGATATTTTAATAGTTATTCTGCTATTCAAGGTGGAGAAGAATCCAAAACTTCAGTGATAGTTAATATTGGTCCAGCAGTTCTTGAGTTATAAATACTGTAACTAACCCTACTTTGTTATACATATATTATTTACATGTATCTCATATACATATATCTCAATTGGTTAGGGTTCTTTCTCTACATCTATGGAGTGATTTAGTTTCCCGTATTATAGATATGTTTACTGTAATGTACACTGATTTATACTGTAATGTTTACTGTAATGTATACTGACATTTTTGGGACAGATTATTTGGAATCCATTTTTGAGAGAAGCTTTTCATAAAAGGCTCATTGAGTGTTATATTGACCTCTGTTTTAGTAGCCAACCGTCGCTCGGGGTTCAATGGGGCGAGCCCTCGGAGGGTCTGGGAAGACCCCTGCCTCGCCCGCCGCTCTTGCGAAGCTCGGAAACCACCTGGCGAGTAGTGGCCAACTGTCGATTGCCGTCTGTAGCGCAGGGTGAGGTCGCTCGCTCGAAGCGCTTTCAATTAATTCTGGAAATCTAGAAATCTTGCGAACCCACGAAAGCTTTCTTTTCCCGCATCACCACCGTTCACATTCACCAAGGAACTATGAAATACAATCAGCAATATGAATGTAACGTTGCGACCATTGGACACCACAAGAAATTAGGAAATGAATTGGAGAGCATGATATCGAAAGAGAGTGTGTACTTGGTACACATTTAATACGCAAAAGAATATGTATAAGATTTTTCCATTAAAATTCTATTTTTTTTAAAGAAATATGAATCAGAATATCAATATAAAAGCTCAACAAAGTACAATCAGGCATAGTAATTTTTATAAAATGAGTATTTGATGAAGTTTCGCGTAATTACATTTATTTGAAATGATCTTTCAACGAAGTAATTAAAATAAAGTAGAAAATTGTATTACATAGTAGTTCAAGTCATCCTTAAACTCATCTAAAGGAGCTAGTGAATCATATTCGCAAGAATTCGCGGAGGGAGATGTGTTATTTATTTTCGGTATTTTTATTTAATAAACAACTGCCAAGAAATCAACTCCCTCAAAGTCAGGAATAGCTGAATTGGTAAAACAATTCACAGACTCACTTACGGAAAGAACAGTTACCCCAGGTAAGGGTTTGGGTGGCGGCAGCGCGCAGTGATGGGAACGAGCGTGAACTGTTGATGGCTCCGGACCGGAGGCAACCGCTTGTGGAAAGCGCTCGAGCACCAACTGCAAGGAGGCACATGAACGCGGGCGGTTGTTCTTCCACAGAATGAGAAAGCTTTTAAGATATAATTTTAAGCATTTGATTAAGTGCATTTTTCTCTAAGCGCACAAAAAGGTTTTAAAGAACAAAATTGGTAATCTGAAGAAAAACCTCTTCAGATGGTTATTTTAATCGTCACAATTTTTACAAACACAAAATTACCAAAAATATGCACGGCAGTATTTAAGAATCTAATTTTGAGGAATAGATTTCATTCAGAAATCTTTTTTTATCTTCAATAATGAATAAGAGGGTCCAAACAATTAAATTTTTTTCAGTTTTCGAAATTCCAGAGATTTAAAACAATCGGATTTCTGTCATTTTTATAAGCGTACTTTATTCCATTCGAGGAACAAATGAAAATAAAATTAGGAGCAACGTTTGAGCAAATGTGAAAAATGTTCCATGGGGCTTCATGTAAAGTACTTCCAAAAAAATTAAGAGTTTCAAATTTGAGGGGCTGTGCCATTCCCAGATCAATCAGAGAATATACATTTTGGTAAATTTTTTTTAAATGTTTTAGACGCCAGTGTAGTTTACAGACGTTTTGATAAAAAGCGTTGTATGAAGGACCAACAAAAAGTGCATTCTGACTAGTACGTGAGTAAATTACTCCCATAAGCACGAATAATCCATTTCTTGGTAGCAGAGATCTGACAAACTGATTGTTTTTGTCGATTGATTGATTAGTGGTTGCTAGTGATTAGTTATTGGTTGATTAGTGGTTACATGTCAACTGCTAAGCTCATTAGTCGCGTAAGGTGATGTTTTTATCGCGTGAGGGGCGGAAATCTTCCTCATCTGGATGATGAGATTCCGCGCCGACCTTGGCTTGCGGAGATTACCTCCATCTAAGTATCTCCTACCAGGATACACTACTCCAGCAGGGACAAGCTCAAATATCTGGTCTCCCGACAAGTGTGGTAGTGTAGTGCGTGTGAGTGTAAGTGTATGTGTAAGTAAGAGGTGCGGATCGGACAAGGAAGGGGAAGGAAACATCGTGTGGGGTCGAGGAAAAAAAATTGTTTGTTAGGATACTGCACCGGCATTCGCCTAGTGTTGATCGGAGAAACCACAGAAAACTACCGACTAGAGCAGCCAGACGCTAGAATTCTCCAACAGTCAGCGGCTGAATTCGGCCTATAGCTATGTAGCTAATAGCGGAAATCCTGCCACCGTCGGAACTCGAACCTAAGACCTCTTGTTGAGAATGTTTGGCGTTTTATGCAGTATTTCATAACATTTTTCTATACTACGGGAAGTACGCGAGAAAGTAGAAATAAGGAAAAAAACACTTCACAAACCTCACTAATAATGATCAACAATGAACCATTAATAGCTCATCCCAACAATTAATAGTCGTAAAATTATTCCTTCAAAAACAAAATACCGAGGGACATTCTTGATATATTGTTGTTAATATGGGCGTAATTTCATAGATGTCAAATACGAATAAACCACATAATATTATTCTACTTTACTTTCTTTATATTTCAAGAAAATCATCGAAGAAAAGAGAACTGCTTGTAACAAATATAACGCGATGGACATAATTAAAAATTAAAATGATGTTCAAACATCTACAAAAATATTGAAGTTGTATATTTTTGTGCTTTGAACAAAAATATTTTACTTTAAACTATCAGTTTTAACTGGTATCACAAATAAATAACTTCAGATTTCGCAATTGCAAAGTGTATTTAATCATCATGATGGTAAAATGAAATCCACTCGTACCGTCTCACCACATTAATGCAACTTCATGACCAGTATTACAAGACTGCGTAATTTTATACACTATCTGATTCTGAAAAGATCGAGAAGCCTGTATTATTTTTCTGTGTTGTTCTGTAAAGGCTACGATTCCTAGATATACCAGAAATATAATTTGTAATACATGACAAGTTAAAATATGGCACTGCTGTTTCGAAAATATCACAAGGTTGTCACGTTCAAGGATTCACCCACTGCATTAAATACACTTCATGCGACATCGCTTGCGAGAGCCGTCTCGACTTCTTATCCATCCCATAGCACCCCTCGGAGATGTTTTATTCGACCCGCAAGCACACGAAAACACACGCAAAGCACGTGCTCGATTTTTCGTAACTTATATAATTCAAAATGGACGGCATCCTTTACTTTTTACGACTTCTTGACGGGCACTCGGCGGCGTGGCAGCCGAGTCCGCGCACGTGTTGATGCGGCCCATTGTCACCGGTCGTAAAATAGCCCCACAAAAAGAGCTCAGCGAGCAGGAGAGGAGAGAGGCCGCACGATAGAATGGAA
>BOPP01000121.1:2058113-2088050 GCA_017312745.1 Gryllus bimaculatus | reverse complement strand
TGGACAGAGGAGGACGGAGGACGGGAAGATGCGTTGGCAGAGTTGGTGATGCCGCAAGGAAAAGTGCGCGGCGCGGACACGTAAAAAAGGGACGGCTACAGCGAGAAACGTGGGTGACTTCAGCGACGGGTAAAAATGGAGGAGGAGAGAAAGGAGCGGGGTGAAATTGGGTAAGCGGAGGACAAGTACAAAAAAATCTCTGGGACGGGAGAGCTGGAAAGGCTGAGAGCTGGTAGGACTACTGCGGAGAGGAGGCAGGCAGGGGCGGGGGCGGGCGCGCAGGTGGAGGCCGCAAGAAGTGGCGAGCGAAGAGCAGAAGGACGCCGTCGCGGACGCCCGTCGAGAGACGGGGGAGGGGGGCTGCGATGGCTTAGGAGGCGAGGAAGAGACGGGATTGGCGTGGCACAAGAGCCTGGCGCCGGAAGAGCGGTAACACCTTGAAATTGAACTCGCCGACGAAGACGCGGCTGCACCTCGGTTGAAATGCTGCTCCCTACCTCGCCCCCCTTTCACCCCCCGCTCCCGCCCTGGCGCCTTTGCCCGCGGCGGCGGATTTGCAATAACTAACGTGCAGTTTTGTGGAAGTCGCGGAGAGGCGCCCGGAGGCCGCGATTTTCATCCCTCGGCGCAGAATTTGCTGCGACGCAACGAGAGCGCCCCCCGCGCCGCGGCCTTCACGCCCGCTCGGGACGAGGGGGGATGAGGGGCGCCTCTGCTAACTGCGCTCTGCGGTGTCGCGCTTTCGTCAAAAAACAGAGAAAATGTCTGGGAAGGGGGGAACATTTTACGAAGAGAATTCTTTTTATAATTTTTACGATGGAAGATTCAGTTGAGGATATAGTTGATATTCTGCTATGTTTGTACAATAGTACTAATGTGTTTGAAGAATATAACTAATAAATCTGTTTGTTAAGAACTAACAAAATGTATGCTGAAAGCATAACTTATGAAATGTCATATTTTTCACAATTTAACAGTGTGTTCACGGAATAAACATACAGTAAATCATGGTAAGTTGCAACAAGAATATTCTTTGTAGTTCAACATTGTTTTCGATGAGGGAAATTGTAACTATAAAGAAAAAATAACGGAATTTCCCATAACCTATTGCGTCTATTTTGTCACTTGTGTGGAAATTCATTGTTCTTTCTGTAATATGTGGCCAAAATGTTACACAGGCACCAGTGCCGGCTAGTGTCCCTCAGGGTTGCAGCTACATGGAATGCCGTAAATGTAATTTAAACAAATGTGTTATCTAATAGTCTGTTAAAATGGAATTTCATAGTAATGTTTACTGTAAGTGTTTTTAAATGGGTTCACGAAGCTTCATGTTTCTTGGATCTTTCTGTAATGTGGTTTCAATTTTGAAACATAACGAATCTCTTCTTTTCGTTTATAAGTTTTTTTGTCGAAAATCGCCAATTTTCGATACTGATTTCTTCTGCTTACGTAGTAAGGTAAAAAAGTAAAACGAACTTATTGCTTTCATGATTAAAAAGGAGAAAAATAAAAGCAAATACATGAAAGTAGAAAATGTTTGTAACCATACCGTCCTCGTAAGATTGCAAACTTCATAAAATAAATGCGATTTTCAATCAAACATTTATTTACATAGCGCACTCAGAGTGACAAAAGTTCAGCGGCTTAAGTACCGCAGAGGTTTATGCTGGCCTTGCACTTCAGATAACAGTTCAGTCGTAGGTTTAATATTTATATTTTGTGCCGCGTTTGTAACGTAGAGATTTCAATTTCCCCTGCCGAGTGAATTGAAACGCGTTATCGCGTCGAAAATCTGTAACGCGTTAGTTAATTTTACAGTGCAGAAATATAAAAAGTTCAGCTGTTACACGAAAATAATGAGTAGCGTAAACGCTCTAAAGAGAGTACACTACAGCTCGCGGTCAATGATCCTTGCTTTACCGACGGCACATAGAATGGTGTTGCTAGAGCCGCGGAGCACTCCTACAGGAACGTAGAGTTCGCACGTAAGTATAGAACACAACGGAGAACGAGAAAACACTGCGAGCTTAGTGCTCGTTGTGCACCCTGCACTGCGGGTGGCGCACAAGGGGGGGGTGAACTAGCGCTGTTCCCTGCCGAGGGTCCGCGTGGGAGGAAACCCTCACCCCTTCACGCCATGCCCTCGCCACACTGCTCTTCAGGCAGAGTATTACACGGGCACGCCCCTGGCGCTGTTGACACAGGCGCGCGCGATACTACAAAATTAAACCACTGTATGGGAGGAATCACTTTTCCTTTAAAATCACGGATCAAAAGGTCATTAAAACGTATATAAAACCGCATGAGACATATGTAATTACACAATTCTATACTAACCATTTCTTCGTGTTACCAATAAGCGGGAAAGACGCGTTTCATTTTTTCAAATATATTTGTATTCAGTATGAGGCTTATTCAACGGTTTTAAAGATCATTAAATTTCTGCCATTAATATTTACGGAGATATTACAAAGTAGTATTATCTACTACATTTAAGTGTTTCATACAACTTAATAGTATATAGGCTATAATTTCCATTCAGCAATATACACATAGAAGATCATCAAATCGGATAAATAAAAATGTTTATCGTTTACCTGTAGTTTATCTACAAAAAATCGTTGATTACTATTCATATGTACTGCCTTTGGTTTATTGGAGCTCACGGCAGCTGTACGGCTCGGAATAATTCTAGACCAACATAATTAAATTGTACACGTGCATGGTCGCTCCACATAACCACAGAACTGAAATGACGGAACGGTCGCCCGACACGCCCCCCTGCGCGGGACTAGCCGATGACCGCACGGACGGCACGGCTCGCCGGAGTGATGAAAACACCTTTCTGTCTGACTTTTTGCAAATGCCGGAAGGTGCAGATCGCCCTCGGCCCAACCGTGACCGTCTATCCGCGCAACTTTGCGGCAAACAATGAAATCAACTATAAATAGTTTTTGGTCGTGTTATCCGCCCGAGCCGTACCGACATGCGCGTGCGCGCTACTTTTTACAAATTTTGTGCTTCAACATCTGGGTTTATGGTTTCCATTTCTTTCTTCAATAACTTCAATCACGTACAAGGAGTAGTCATTTACAAAATAAGAACTGAACAACCCCCACTCTCCCGCCTAAGAAACAGACTCCTATTCCACATTTTCCTTCAATATATCTCCGAAATTAGATAAAGTAAGAACATTTCTTGCATTTACCTGTCTCTTTCATCGTATTCCTTTCTAAACCCTGTCATCGCACGCTAACACAATTTAAAGAACTT
Organism: Gryllus bimaculatus; assembly: GCA_017312745.1. Lineage (NCBI taxonomy): Eukaryota > Metazoa > Arthropoda > Insecta > Orthoptera > Gryllidae > Gryllus > Gryllus bimaculatus. The sequence continues at coordinate 2,084,777 of BOPP01000121.1, read as the reverse complement.
CCCTCGCCATATCATTGGTTCAAGGCAGAACGTATTGAAATCATTATCAGAGAGGTGTCAAGAAGTTACCCACGTCACACTTTGCTGATACAAATTTAGTCGGTCAATAAAATGAAGAGCCTCACAGCTAAACTTTGTTCTGTCTGCAAATGTAAAATAATATTTAATAAAAAATGATTTTCATTTCGATCAAGTTTTTCGTTCAGTTTCCCTTGGTCCATTGAACAAATGCTGAGATAGTCCCATTTTTTTGCTTGTGGAGGTACATGTAGCATGTAAGTGTAACCAATTATAAGCATGACGGTTGAGCTAAACTTTTGTTTGTTGTTTAGAATTAGAGCCGTGATGTTTGTCGTTATTTTATTAGCAATAACGTAAATTAAAATCCGGAGATAATTTACTGATGCAAATGAATTTTCTTCTATAGAACGAAAATTTCAAATTTTCAAATGCCTACCTCACTTTGTTGGTACTTTTATTTATCATTTGACTGCATAGTAAAAATGGTGGTGTAGGGATTCTGAAGCTCAAGATTGCGATGCAGATTACGTCTCCATGCGTCACACATTTTTTCCGTCCCTCTGTGGTCCACACTAGCACCTAAACTGTTCGATTTTCACAAAAAAATACATTCCTCATCGATCTGAGCGAACTCAAAGCCACGCGACTTTAGAACCTCAGCAACATTTTTAAATTTTCTTAAAAATTGCTACAATTTTTTATTAAACTTAGTCCTCATACTAAGCTCAATTCTAATTTTCATTGAACTTTCGAGCTTTGAATTTTTGAAATTTTAAATTTTTTTAAAGAATTTCTACATCTACAATATTGAACATAGAGATTATTTGTTTATGAAATATATTTTTCAAAAAGTCATTTTTTTAAATAAGGTCATGTATAATCTTTCGGAAATATGAGTAGTTGCGCGTGATAAGTAATTTTGCGTGAAATGTAGGCTATTTTTAAACAAATATTTTCTCAAAAATTGATTCAATGTTTCCTCTAATACTTTTCATCGGCTAGATAAAAAAAAACTTAAGATGGCGCATTTTCCATTTCGAAAATTGCGAAAAGTGCAATACTGATAATTATATTTTATTAATATCGGGTTCTAAAGTTTAGGTCTTTAAAAATATCATGCACAATTTTTTAATAAACATGTAGTATTCAAGTTTGTTTTTTTTTGCTTGAATTAAAGGCAAATTCTTAAAGAAATGTATTCAAATTGGCGCAAACTCTTTTCTTTAACTGTTTGGTCGAATAGACCAAAGCACGCAAAAAAATTGCTCAGGTCTCATTTTGGTTGAACTCTGAATATTTGAAAATTGCGAAAGTTTCAAATAATGCCAGATAATATGTTATGTTGTAGCATCGCTAGTTAATTTAAAATTTAAATATTTACTGTTAATTATTTGACACATTTATATTTGTTGATTTGAAAGTGGATATTTTCACTCTTGTAATGCTAGTTAAAAAGGATGATTTTTAAAATTATTATTTTAAGATGTTACAGAATACCTTATGACGTGAGATAATCAACTCATGAAACACAAAACCATACACAACAATATTGCTTCACGTATGGTGCAATAAAAATAAATCCTATTTAGGAAAATATTGATTGTCTTGAACTTCTAAGGATATCTCTCATTTTTAGATCCGAGAACACACAGTTATTATTGGTACGGTTTTTACCATTTTATTTCAATACAATACATTCCCCATTATACTTTCAACGTATTTTTATCTTTTACCCTGCACGGTTTTGTGTGTGATTTTGCATTTCTTCATGAAAAGGCAGAGCAAATTTCTGTGCGGCTGAAACGCCGAGGGAGTTTTTTTCTGGAGGCTACATATTCTCTTTTCTGATAGTCGGGCAGGCACACAGAATACGCAATGAGTAGAGAGTGCGCGCTAAGACTTGATACAAAAGAATTGTGTAACTGCGGTTTGCAGAGAGATATACATGCGTTCTGTTAGTATTTTATGAGGGGGACGAGGAGAAGAAGCGATGGGTGAGAGAAAAGGGCCTGCACTGGTCTACGTGAAAGAGCTTAACCGCACTACTAAAAACACAAAGCCTTGTAATGCCACCTCCCTGCAAGACGACCGTAACAGAAACAGAGAGTGGAAAGATAGGGCAACACAAATGTCTTATCAGGATAAGCAAGTACAACCATATTTATTTTCACAGAAACGAAATTTTCTCGTACATTTTTCGCCATCTACCAACAAATACTTACAAATGTGCGCTCGAGAGAGAAATTTGGGACAGCATATTCAAAATAATAGTATTCTATTCCTTTATATTTTAATATCAAGGTCTTTAATCTCCACAGGATTCGGACTTTTAATTTATTTCATAAACAAAGGGGAGTAAATTTTTGGAATACTACGAACTTTATACTTTAGTCTATCCGCGATGTAACATCACATAACATTTCTGGAAAAAATTATTTTAAAATCTTGTCTGATAATTGATAGTTTGTAAAAATACTTAGATTTTAAACGCATTGTCGCAGTTGTCGGCACTACTATCACCTTACGCGTAACGTTGCGACAAATATGAGAATCGTTGGATAGGAAGAAGGGAGTCACAGAATCTGTTTCACATGTTCTATTTAACTAGTTACATGAACTATAAATACCAGCTACAGAATGAATCACACTACATGATACGCAAAATGCGATGGAATTTGCGATTGAATTTAAATTTCCACGGCAGCGTATCTTGATAAAATCGCTTACCGTGTTCGCAACTCACAGCTCCAAAATTATATTTGGGTTTTTATCTCTTGGCACGTGAGGACCTGTCTTCACGATGGGTTATCTCACGGTATTTTGCGTCTTTCTCGGTCGGTCCGCTAGATGTCGCGTGATCGCCAGCACTGCTCGATTCGGTCGCGATCTGCGAGGATCGCGCAGTCGTAAAACTGCAATACCTTGTGCAACCATTCCTAGAAGAAGTCCCAGTGGGATCACCATTTTCCATTTGTGATGCGAATAGCCAGTATGCTGCAGGAGTAGTTTCATGTTCTCGTAAGTTTTCTTTAACTGAAAGGAATGGGTCACTGGTATCGGTTTCTCGTTTCGGTTATGAAAGAACCGCTTTTCTCTTTGAGGAATCAATAAATTGGTACCATTTTCCCGAGTGTCAATCATCCCAAATTTTCTAAGAAGCCCATTTGTGTCATTACAACATTTCAAATCCTCTGTCATTGAGAAAAAAGAGAAAGATGAACCTGTCGTTACGGAATGTAACACTAGTGTTTTGTTTTCACAGGTTCCTTTCTTGAAAACGAGACCCGAGTAATTCTGCTTTTTTTCTTTCAGACTTGGATCTCTAACAAGATCGTTCAATTTTGCCTGCGACAAAGGCTGTGGTTATAGCCATGCTGTGTATGGCGCAAGATCGGCGTGATCTTCGTGACCTGTTGGTTTGTCACTACCATCGTCCTTTTCATTTTTCTGTGTCCACTCGGGTGATGGTTTTGGAACTGGTCAATATGGTCATCTAACATTTCTTCAATGTATTTATTCTATATTTTTAAATAAAATTTGTTGTAAACAGCCTATTGCACTCACCAAAAAATTCAATAAATTTTTGTAGATGCGGATAGACAATATTACGTAAAGTATTGGAGATACCTCTAGGTCAAGCACATGAAGGGTTTCTATTTTACAATGGAATTTCCACTTTCTGAGAAAACTAATAAATAAAGGGCACGTGACACATTTCTCTTAGTACTTCGATATAAATACATGTAACACTTTTTTGTAATAAAACGATTCTATGAAAAAGTGGACATGCGGGGCTTCTCGAATTCCTGATTCAACTATTCGCTAGTCATAGAGCGTAAATGGATCTGAGACTAATGAAATGCGACATTGAATATAATACATTAATTTTAAAATTGCGCGGGAAATTCGTATGGGATTCTTGGTATAGATCTAGATTGGTTATGTTCTTACCTTAAGAGACGATCTCAGAGTATAAAAATCGAACTGAAATGATAGGACGTATTTAATAAAACTTTCCGATCCATTGTCACTTGCACATGAGATCCCGCAGCGTTAATTTTAGGTCCTCTTCTCTTCCTACTAAACAGAGACGATATACCCCCGGCGAATCGAAATACGACAGTTCTCTCAGTTGATAATATAAACATTTTTTGCAAAAAGTCAGTAAATAGTGTAATATTAGATTTTGAAATTGCTACCGAAATACGAAATTGCTAGTAAAGGAAGGAATAACACTTTCAATGCAGTTTTCTATTTCCAGTAAACAATTGTATAGTCCCTAGGAAATGAACGATGTGCAATTGTCTGATGTTAATGTAACAAAGTTAGTGGGTGTGTTAATTCAGTCAAACTTCAATTGGAACGAACATTTAAATGAATTGAAAACAAAATTAACTCATTTCACTACGCGTTCAGAATTTATTTAAAGGCAGCCTTCATACTGCTGGTTTTGTGTTTTTCGCAAAGGTTCATTCCGGTATGAGATATAACATAATAATCTGAAGAAACACATTGTATTGCTTTCATACATTTATATTACAGAAACGGATTGTGCGAGTAATAAGCATATCCAACCCAAGTGATTCTTTAAATCTCTTTTATTAAGTTACGTATTCCATCATTTTCCTTGCCTCTTGATTTACAAATCAATATTTTAGCAAAAATGACGAAGTGTGGGAGCATATTTTCAGCGAATACAGATTTCCATAATACACTGCTGTTTGTGAAAATTGCAACTCACAGAAGGAATGGTCCGTATCACTTAAAAATCAGCAGATGTGTCCGTAAGATGCCCGCGGCGGATAGTGTAACGGTTAGCGTATCGCACTGTTGGCGGGTTCAAACCCGATGGAAGCCGTGGATTTTTAAGGACGAAACAATCCTTCGTACGCCTTCCTTCGGAGGTGATGTAAAGCCGGCTGGCCCATGTTCGTAGTGTAACGTATTAGCCAGCGTGCCTCATGGCATCTATTTGGGGACGCTTGGTTGCGGATTAGTCTCGCCACAGGAAGAAGGGTTTTTCCGTAAAGGGAAGAACGCGGAGACGGGAGACACAAGGCTTTGGGTGTCTTCCGGCTTATAGAAGCTTTTCACTGTTATAACAAGCGAGGGGGTGGCGTGACGTAGTAGGTCACGTGGGCCTCGCCTATATAACAGAGTGTACGGAGCCAGTAGGCAGGTGCTGGAGACGGTGGGAGAACCTCGTGCGTGTGCACAAAACTTGGCGCCAAGACGGTGCATATGCGAGCCAGGCTCGCGAGGCTGGAGTCATTAGTTGACGAAGCCTGCGGACTTTATGTCCTTGGGTGACTGCGGTCACGGGGGAGCGATGCTGTGTGCGTGCTCCGAGGTGAAGAGTGGTTGAGTGCCACGATTCACGCCGATTCTCAATCGGATAAGATCGCTCCTGCGATCGAGGCAAACCAGCCGTTGGTGCGCCAGAACGGACTTTGTGTCCCAGCGTGACTTCCGGTCACGGAAGCTAGGCTTTGTGCGCGCTTCAAAAGTAGGAGTGGCGAATGCCACAATCAAAACCATCTTCAATCGGGTTTTGGATCGCTCCCGCGATCAGGGGATAGTAGGTCTATCAGAGCTAGTGTTTAAGTAGATTATTAAGTGTATATATTTGTTTTGTTTTCTTGTTAATAAATATATTTGTTATACGAAAGCTCTGTGTCTGTGGTCGCTGTGAGTATCCATGACGTCACAGTAGATTTACTTGCATGTAAAAGATCCTCAAACCTAAATGACGCTTCTGATCTAAATTCAAATTGCCTGTTTCTCGCCAAAGAAATGCCTCCTTTCTCTGCTGGTTGGCGAAAGGAGCGTAGCGAAATTTGCGTGGTCAGACGGAAGAGCAGGCCTCATGGCCTGAGTCTCGCCATGTAAAATAAGGCATTAATTCAATTCAATAAGAAGTGATTACATTTACACGTGAGATGGTGTGCACGTTGGCATAGCAGCGCCCTCTTTTGTGTGATAGGTCAGGTCAGTGTTCCGCCACACTCGGTCGGTGAAGAGCCGTCAAACGAGTGGAAACGTTCAAGCCAATGACGGTTGCCTAGTCGACACCAGAGGGCGCAAAATCAGCATCTGATATAGTTAAACGGGGTAGAATGATCGATCTCATGGGTTGTCATGTTTAGTCGTACCGTGTCATTATGGCTCGAATGAGGCGCGCTGCTACGACAGTGATGAATGCGTGGAACCTGTGAGTAGAGGAGCGTCATACACAGCGATGTGCGGGTACTGGACCACACAATGCGACCACATCGCGAGATGACCGCCATCTTGTGCGCATAGTCGTAACCAACATAACGGCGTTGTCCACAGTGTTGACTCGATTTTGTAGCACTGCAAAGGGTGTGGTCATATCTTCGTCGACAGTTCGACGCGATCTGCAAAGGGCTGGACTGGTGACATGCATACCACTGCGTTCAATTTCGTTGGTCAGAAACCACCAACGCCTCAGACAGTAATGGACACGTGAACGTGTTAACTGGTGTGCTGAATGGCAAAGTTTTGGTTTCGGACAAGTCCCCTTTCGATTTCTGTACAGCGATAGGCGCGACTGTAACATGGTTCGACTGTAACATGGTGATCGCAAAATGCTAGCCAGCATTGTTCTGCGCCATAGCGGATAAACGCTAAATGTGAAGGTTTGAAGCTCCAATGCCTACAATGTGCGATCTTGCTTCATTCGTATCGAGGGCTATTTGAACAGCAGCCGCTACTTCAGGGGTGTTTTGGAGCTCGAGGTACTGCCCATCCTGCAAGGAACTCTAAACGCCATATTTCAACCGGGCAATACCCGACCTCAGTTAGAGAGGAATGTGCAAGCTTAGCTGCGTAGAACGACGGGTACCACTCCGTCCCTGACCTACACGTTTGCCTGACATGTCATCCATCGAACATGTCTGGGATATGAACGTTCTGGTCCTCCTGGAGCATATGTGTTATCACGTGGCAGTGTGTTCCCCAGCAGCATATCTAGGCTCTTTTTGAATCCATGCCACGACGTCTAAAGGCTGTGATGGCAGTGCGTGACTGCTTCCAACTGTACTAAATACTTAAGGCCAAAATACAGGTACAGTTCTGTATTTCTTATCAGTAAATTTAAATTTTATTGCAATAGTATGTCTCCTTCTTGGTGTTGCAATTTTCACAAATCAGTGTACTTGAAGTTGTAATCATATTCATTAGGTATCAGTATCAACTGCTCACGACAAAGAAGTTTCATACAATATATATACTACATTATTTTACAACATTGCCAGATGCTATTAAACGATTAAAATCGATACACAAGTAATAGTGTCAAGTTAAATATTTTCTGCTGCATGACTGTTTTTATACATTTAGAGACTATATCGATCGTCAAATCGAAATTAATATTGATAATATTTAATAATGAGCTTTAATGGATTAGTTACCATTTTGGCTGAATTAGTCTAAATGACTAAATCTTTTCGCTGCAACACAATCAATACCACCGAAGTATGTGTTGTTGTAACACTACAAGTTTTAGTTACTGTGTAACGTTATCACACACTAAGAATGACCATTGTAAAATTTGATGTGATGTTAAAAAAATCTCAATTGAAATTTTCAAAGAAGAAATAACAAATGATTAAAATTAATTTAAAAACATCGGAAACTACTATTCTAAATAAAAAATGTAAGATATATTCATTACAAATATATTATTTTGCATCAGTTATTCGATCCTTCTGTTGTGTGCTATCAATTTTCATTTCTGCAAAACGTGAAGATGCAACTGTCAGATAGAAATGCTAAACGATATCTGACTTTATTTAGAACATGTCTTTCAACTGGCTGACAGAAACACCCATCATCATACTGTTATATTTTGTTCGAGGCAGTGTTTTAGATGGAAAAATGTAATTAAAAACCATTTCCTTCTTTTTACTCTACCTTGAATTGTATATGCATCACAAAACACCGATCAATCACAAAGCGGCGGTAATCGACAGGCAGGTGATTTGGCGGCGGCGGCGGCGGCGGCGGCGGCGGTGGCGCTGCGCGGCCCTCCGCCCGTTGATTATTGCCTTTGCGCGGCATTCCGCCATGCTGGTGACCCGAGAGCTGCAGCGCGAATGTTAATTGTAGTAATTTTCTATTAATAGAGCTCTATTGATTGACGGTGTTAGTGGTATCATTGCGGTCGCTCTCTCTCTCTCCCTCCGCTCTCTCTCTCTCTCTCTCTCTCTCTCTCTCTCTCTCTCTCTCTCTCGTTCGCTCGCTCGCTCTCGCTCTCGCTCTCCTGCTGTGCATAACGTGCATGTTGCCCGGTCGTGTTCCAGGAATCAGGTGAGAACGCGAAGATAACTCTGACCGTATTCTCTCTAATACGGAAAGAGCCATTAACAGTTAATTATTGTTACGGGCTATGTTGGTTTCACGTTCAACGGCTTATCAGAAGTGAAAAAAACATTAATTAGAATTACGTAAATAAATGAACTATTTCTCTCAATTTACCCACTGTGTTCATTTTAGATAAATTTCTCAACATAAATATGTTTTGTACATTTTAATTTTGGAGTGTAGAAATAAACAATTCTATCGAAATAACTATTTTTTTAAAATTCTGATTAATGAAAAGACGAGTTTTAATTTCGCAACTTCCGTCACGAATTACATATTACGAAGTAGAAACTGTTACTACCAATAATATACCATACCATAATATCAATTGTTCGATTTTAAGAGTACACAATTTTAATAAGTAGTAATAGTGGCACATGCGTAGATACGTATTAAAAAGGTTTTTATTATCGATTTAGCAATAATTTAGTTCAAAACAACTGGCAACCTTCGGAAATGCGTGAAAATAAGAAAATTTACCTTTTAGACGTAAACTCAAAAACCAAAAATATGACTTTTCTAAATCGATACAAAATCATGTTTAATATAACATTTTAATTCCAAATAAGAAGAGCACCATTCCACGACATCATTTGTACATTGAGATATCAATTCGATTCCCTAATGTTACAAAATATTTGTGATACACAAAAGTTTTAGATATTTCACATTTATTTCAGAGCAGTATATAATGTTTGTTCTGCGGTATTCATACGGTTGAAGAATACTGATAATCAGTTCTTTCGTCGCTGATTTCTTCTGAGATAAATGAAAGACGATATTCTTCCTTAGCAGTGCTCGTGCGTTCCCCTTGAGCCTCTGCTTAGTCCAGGTATGCTAAAGTAACTAGCTTACTAGTTCGCGTGCAGTGCGTCTTCCCTTCCAATTCGACGTCTCCCAAAATCACTCTATAAATCACCAATTATTATGTCCAACTGAAAGCATTCACGGAGCATTTCATGCTAGTCATCACAAGCCGTCTTCCTCGACGTCTCCCAAGTTTTTGACAGGTTTTTGAATGGCTAAAACACAAACTAAGAAAACTAGGTACCCCGAAATACTTCGTGAATACTTTCTCAAATTTCAAGAAAGATCGTACATTTGTAGTTCAAGTGGATTCAACCACCTCATCACCACGAATAAGTTCACCAGGAGTTGCATAAGGTTCCCCATTGACACAAGTTCTCTTCAATATTTACATCACATATATTCCAACGCATCCTAATGAACAAACTGCCCTTTTTGCAGACGATAGTGGATCTTTGCGTCTGATCAGTATCACATCACTACAAGAAACTTTATTCAGGGACACGTCAATAAACATAAATATGATTGTCGTCCAAAGTGTTCACCCTCGTTTCCCAGCTCTCCTCGTCCCATTACAATTCGACTCGTCAATAATACCTTGGTGTTCTATAATCGCCCCCGACCGCTATCTAGGTGGTCTGATGGATACTAGATTGATATAGTAAGGCCACATTACCTCCAAGGTCATTGAAGCCAATAGACTCTTAGGTATACTTCGACTAGTTCCCTCCACTGTCACTTCACTTTAAAGTTACATTCTGCTATGCTTATATATAAATCAACTGTAAGTCAGCTACTCACGCACACTTGTCCAGTTGGTGTATCGCCACCTCAGCAAAAACAACAAAACACAAATATTGAAAATAAGTTTCTCTGAACTGCAGTAAACGAACATTGGTACATAAGTAACACAAATCTCCACAAAGACCTAGCCATAAAACCCTTCTAAACATACATCGCAATAATTTCTGTTTCTTTCTTTAAAAATCTATCCACAGTCCCCGGCGCATCACATTTCTATGTATAAGTAAAGAGTTCCATGGAGCCCCGTTTACGCACGAGACTTCCCGTTCCTCTTCAATTTGGCTGACATTAGATAATGAAATAAACACTCCTCCATTAACAGTCAACAATGCGCATCCTTCTCTCCTTAAAATACGCATTTCGTAATTCTAATGTTTAAGAGACGTTGCCATAGCCACCTTCTTCGCGTCATCTCTGCTAGAAAATGCTCGCTCCTAACACCTGAGAAGCCATATTTCTATTTTAAGTACTTTCTATGTGCTCAACAAATACATGTTTTTCAGAGAAGTTAATTAAATTTGCCAGTTCATTAACATTTGGTTATTAACCAAACTGCAGGATACCATTGGGGTAAGTGAGAAATTTACTTATAAAAGACAGTTGTAAAGATGGGCTTCCCAGGCGGGCAAGTAGCTCGTGCTTCACATTCTTTAGGCATTCATTATCCATTGAGGTAATTGAAACGGAAGGAAACGCACGGTATTTCATTCTATAAACATGTCGTACTTTCGTAATGCATAAACGGCGGCGTGATCATCAGACGCGTTGCCAGCAACATACGGGCGTTATCTTCTCTTCTTTGGTCCTATCTTCCATATACGGAAGTTAGGTGACCCATAACGGGTTTTCTGGGAATAAATTATTCAGGGTGGTTTCCCGTTGCCTTCCCTGATATGATGATGACGATGATGATGATGATATTGATGATGATAGGGGGTGAGGACGAACACAATACAACCATGCCCGAGGTGGGACTCGAACCCGCGATCTTTCGGTACGAGATCGCTACGGCACTACTGCCTTAGCAATCTCGGCCACCGGATCGGCTACGGGCGTTATACCAGGAACTGATATTCATCCCCTGGAGAATGGTCGGAGGAGTGGCCGCGCCACTGGTGACTGTTGTTCTCAGAATATGTGATGCTTACACTTACAGGCACTACACTACCACACGTGCCGGGAGACCGGTCGAAAGCTTAGAGCTCGACCCGGCTGAGGCGGTGACCAGCTGGTGGGAGATTCCTGGTTGGGAAAAACCTCGCTAGCCGGTAGGTCGGCGCTGGACAGGCAGCCGACAGGTAGACTGGCAGACCGACAGGACGAAAATTGATTCTTCGGTATCAAGGACACTCAAAACCTGGATTCTGACTTCTCTAGTGCTAGAGGAAGGAATTAACCACGTGTATAGGAACAATATTTAACTACTTTTTAGTTACCAGATCCTCACATTGCGAGTCTCTCTGGCGAAATATAAAATTCACAAAATAAAAATACCAGCGAAGAAGTTATCCAAATATTTTTTGTAATTTAAGAAGGCTCTAAAGTTTCCTTAATTTTATCTAATTTGTTTCAGAATTAATAATTCAATTGTTTAACTCACTTTTGCAGCGCATTAACAATTTAGCAGGGATTTTTAAACATTTTCCCTGCTGTTTTTTGTGTCTTTCTGAAGAGTTATCAGTAAGCGTTGTTTTTACTTGTCTCGTTTCTCGCTCCTTATTCATTTCTTCCGAAAGCGTTATTGTGGGTGGTAAAATGGTAATTAAAGGTAGACGAACAAAAGGAAAAGCCCGGCCTTGCGATGTTTTACAATCGAGAATCTTTACCGTATTGTGCAGCTCCCAGTAAATCTACCAAATTACGGGCTGTACTATCGGTAATTGGTCTGTTCATAATTCAAATGTTAATGCTAGTTCTGTCAGGGAGAGACTGCTATCTTCGAGAATGTAGAAAATTAAAGACCCTCCTGCTTGGTAAATTAGACCTTTCAAAAGCTTTCGAGGCGCGAGTCGGAAGGACTTACCGTTTTGGGCAGTGCCACGGTGTTTCAAATCATCTCTCGATTAATATTTTTTTAACCGATTGTGGCCCATTATTTACTTATTTATGGAGTACAAAAAATAGCAACACATTAAAAGAAAATGGCGAAAACATTACATGATCCATGAGGGAAATGGAAAGATACTACCATTAAACATTCGTGTACCTCAAGGGATTATACGAAATTTTGTAAGCTGCATGATTCTATTTAATTCACGTCACTTTTTTGTTCTCGTTACGTTATACCATGTGTGTATTGGTTGTAATTTGAAATTTGAAAATATATTTATCTTATATAAACAATGAAGCATGAGCAAGATTAACACATTTCTAAGCATCGTCCTTTAATACCATGCTTATTGACAACTTCGCAAATAAATGCTTATTTTTCGTACATCTTTTTCATGCAAGTTTGCAAAAGACTGTTACTGCAACATAAAATATTCTGGAACACACGAATATATAATTTAGTACCTGGAGATCTATTTTGTTCATTTTTATTTTAATCGTGTCTAGGAGGAAAGAAAAAGAAGTTTAGAATACATTTGTGGTGTTTTGAAAATCATAAGCAGATTGTTCGTAGATTAGAAGATCTGATCATTAAAAGCCAATTTACTTTGTTGTCTTGAATTAATATATTTCATAAAGTCTATCTACAACGACTTAAATAGAGCGAATTATTGCGTTCTTAGCTTTATACCATAAAACAATTTTTATTTAACTTTTTCGCAATTTACAGATTTTTATAAATTAATGTCGTAGCTGTTTTCCCTTTCTAGTCATATGTATAATCGCACATTAATTCATGATAAATTAACAAGCAAAAATTACTTTCAAACTCGGCACAAGAAGAAAATTGTTTCTAAGAAAATATCAAGGCGACTAGGTACAACGTATGCCACTCCTCTCTGGGAAAACGCCGGTTTCTCAACTGTCTATAATCCATTTTTCGGCCTTGAAGAAGGCTTGAAGAAATTCCAGCTACGCAGTGTGTGCTAAGATATACTGCAGTCGGCGTTGCACGTCCCGTCTACTCGTTCGCGAAGGAACGTCCAACAAACGACATAGCTGTATTGCTTCGACTTCACAATCGGCATCGGCAGACACTAAAACAAGACTGCAAGGAGTTTATGGGCAAGCCTACTTGGCATGGCGTCAAGCTGTTGGAAGTCCCCTTCAGAAATATTGTCCCACAAATGTACGATGGGATTCATGTCGGGCAGTCTGGGTGGTGAAATCATTCACTGTAATTGTCCACAATGTTCTTCAAACAAATTGCGATCAATTGTGGTCTAATGACACGGCGCATAGTCTTAAATAGCCGTAAAAAATCCATCTTTGGTTGAGAACATGAAGTCCATGAAATGCTGCAAAAGGTCTCCAAGTTGCTGAATATAATCATTTCCAGTCAATGGTCGTTTTAGTTGGTACAGATCACCCAGTACATTCCGAGTAAAAATAGAGAACACCTCTATGGAGCTTCCAACAGCTTGCACACAACATTGTTGACAACTTGGGCCCATGGCTTCAAGGGATCTGCACCACACTCTAACCCTACCATCAACTCCTATAACAGAAATCGGGACTCATCTGATCAAGCCACAACTTTCCAGTCGTCTAAGGTCAAATCGATGTGGACACGAGTCCAGGACAGGGGCTGCAGACGGTGTCGTGCTATTAGCAAATGCATTCGAGTCAGACTTCCTTCCCCTTCCTGGCCATTAAAGCCAAATTTCACCGCATTGCCCTAACGGATACATTCGTCATAGGTCAACATTGATTTCTGCGTTTATTTCAGTGTTGCTTGTCTGTTAGCACAGACAACTCTACTTAAAAGCTGCTGCTCTCGGTCATTAAGTGATGGCCGCCGACTACTGCGTAGTTCGTCGTGAAAAGTTATGCCTGATATTAGGAAAACCCGACTCACTCTTCACGCAGTGGATCTCGGAATATTTAATACCCAAACGAATTTTGGAATGAAATGATCATGCGTGTAGCTCCAACGAACATTCCGCGGTCGAAGTCTGTTAATTCTCCTCGTGCGACCATAATCACGTCAGAAACCTTTTTACTGAATCATATGAATACAAATGAAGCCTCTGCCAATGCACTGCCCTTTTATACCTAATGTTCCTGATACTACTGCAATCTGTATATTTGCATATTGCTATTCTCCATGACGTTTGTCACCTCAGTGTAATGTTGAAACACAGTAATTGTTCTCTCTAACGTTCATTACGCATTAATCCATCGCCACTGAGTGTAGAACAAACGGCGGCGAAGAATCGAAGGCTGGATTTCGAATGCGAGTTGAAAGCGGGGCATCAGAGGTGAGCAAAGCGACCACCCGCCTGGCGCCTCTGACTTCCCGTTGCGGCGCCGCGCCCACGCCCCGCTCCGGCCGTCCCCCCTGCCCTCCGCGGCGCTCCCCGCCACGCCCACTCAACCTCTGCTGCGCCCGTCCACTACGCTTCACCCTTCCCCCCTCTGATCACGTCTCGCCCCGCTCCGCCTCCACGCTCCCCGCCACTCCCCGCCCACCTCCGGACGTCCCGCCCCGCCCTCCCCTCCCCACCAACGCCCCAACTCTCCGCGCGTTCGCTCCGCATCACACCATTCGCTCCGCTCTCCAGACTGCCGACGCCGTACCCGCCGTCACCCCAGCCAACGTACCCGTCCGCCCCGCTCAGCCGCTGCCCACCCACCGGTACTCACCACGCCACCTCACCCTGGCTCTGTCCGCCCCGCCTCGAGCTCACCCCTCTCTCCGCCTGCCTACCCTACCGCCGTCCTCTCACCCCGCTCTTCGCCCGCTCCCACCCAACCCATTATACAGAGGGCCCCGCGGGGGCCACGTTGCGGGCGCGGCTGCGGTCGAGCACACGGCCACATTATGCGGCGGAGTCAAAGCCCCGCGCCGCGCCTGCCGCGGCTCCATCTGCATCACACTGCATTTGCCTGGGTAATGTTTCCTCCGCTCGCGCCTACCTTTTGATGCGAAGGTCAGAGGTCGGCCGTCCGTAAAAGCTCCCGTTCATCAACAGTCATTCCTCCGCTCCGGGAGATAAGAGCTTCCAGCGGGGCAAACCACATCACCGCATCGGCGAACTCGCCGTTTTTGTTGGAAAAGTGGGGTCCCACGTTCCTTGAGGGGAGCGTGGCGAGGTGCCTCGACGGACAACGCGAACACGAGTCCAGCACGGGCGAAGGGAAATCAGACTTACTGAAGGTCACAGATAGCACAGTTTCTGACGGGATACTATCAGCAAGATTAACTCATTTGACGAACTCTGCATCTATTTAAGTATACTTCTCATTCTCCTACCATTCTGCCCGTCCTTACATACTATGTGATCAAAAGTATCCGAGCTCGTGGCTGAAAATGACTTACCAGTTCGTCGCGCCCTCCATCGGTAATGTTAGAATTCAATAGGGCGTTGGCCCATCCTTAGCCTCGATGACAGCTTCCACTCTCGCAGGCATACTTTCAATCGGATGCTGGAATGTTTCTTGGTGAATGACAGCCCATTCTTCACGGAGTGCTGCACTGAGGAGAGGTATCGATGTAGGTCGGTGAGGCCTGACACGAAGTCGGCGTTCCCAAACATCCCAACGGTGTTCGATAGGATTCACGTCAGGACTCTGTGCAGACCAGTCCATTACAGGGATGTTATTGTCGTATACCCACTCCACCACAGGCCGTGTAGTATGGACAGGTGCTCAATCGTGGTGAAAGATGCAATAGCCATCCCCGAATTGCTCTTCTACAGTGGGAAAGAAGGTGTGTGAAACATCAACGTAGACTTGTGCCGTGATAGTGCTGCACAAAACAAGAAGGGGTGCAAGTCTCCTTCATGAAAAAGTCGACCACACCGTAACACAATTTTAGACGTGTCCGGATACTTTGGATCACATAGTGTATTATTGCTAGTTCATTTTCACTGTACTCTTATTATTATTTCCTCTCTTCTCTATTACCACTGTCTCTCTTTCTTTCTCCTCTCCCTCTTTTTTTCATTTTCTCCTACTCTTACTCTTCAACGCTTCACCTGCCTTCCCTCCTTCTAGCCATATTTCTACACCCTACTTCTCTGTTGACCTCAATAATATGGGGGAAATCAAAAGCACGGTACGATGATTAAATGCAGAGTTTGAAAATAAATAGCTAACAACAAACATTAGAAAAGTTTCTGACACAATAAAAAAGAAACACAATGACTGGTGTTTCAATTTTGCACATATTGAAATCAGAATTTTGCAATGACCAATAGAATGA
Organism: Gryllus bimaculatus; assembly: GCA_017312745.1. Taxonomy (NCBI): domain Eukaryota; kingdom Metazoa; phylum Arthropoda; class Insecta; order Orthoptera; family Gryllidae; genus Gryllus; species Gryllus bimaculatus. Next base: position 2,068,444 of record BOPP01000121.1, on the reverse strand, counting down.
AAATAGTATTCCAATCGCTATAATAAAACTTCCGGCCTGAAAACGTTTATAATAGTATTAATAAGGTATTATTATTTGTACATTCCCAATGAAATATTCAATATTTGTTACAGTAAGTAGTAGATTTTAAGTGAAATCTAATTTCCAATTTATAGTTAATTGCATTTAAATTTTCAAAAATTAAACCGAGTATGCGTTCGCTGATATCTCGTAGACATTTCCAGTAACAGATAAATAATGGTATATCACAGGTTTACTAAGAACGTCAATTTTTAGCCCTTGTTCAAGAAAGTTCATTTTCACACTATGTTCGGCACGTTTGTCAAGTGCAATGGATTGTGGCGATCAAATACCAAAGTCTAAAACTAGTTCCGTGCGCAATAGTTATAAAATGATAAAGATAAATTATTCAATATGGTGTTCGTTGTGAGTTGTCCTTGTCTACCACTCTGTAATGGCAGGTGCGCCCATGCTGTAGCGGTGAGACTGCTAACGGTTCCATCCCCGTCGGATTCAAGTGGAGTTTGTGGTGGACAAAGCAGGTCCGTGGCAGGTTTTCCCGGAATTCCCTCCTTGCCCTTGCTTCTCATTCCGCCATCTTCTCCACCTCCATTCTCATTACTCACCTCACGATATTACATCTCAACACAAACGCCTTTCTCGGGAGACCCGACAATGACCTTCTTGAGATTTCTGGCTTCGGGACAACGGCCATTGTGCCGTCTCTCCGAAAATTCATGACATACGATAAATAAATTAACTACAGTTACACAGTGAAAACATCTTACAACGTAACGCTTTCAGCGTACACCAGTGGAAGTCACTATCTATTCCGGTTATTAGGTTGGCCCATATGATTTAAGGATATTTTATTCATATCTGAATCATTAGAAAAACTTATAGGCTACTGTATACAGATTTCCATTCCTAGTAGAGAATGGGACCAACCAGTGCTTTTTATTGGACGACAACAAGTCAACTCAGTGTGTTTTGCTACCATTGCATCATTTGACTTTCATTACTGAATTTACCTCTCATTAAATTCAGATAGCCCAGTGGCTGCCATCATGCTAGGTCAACATGATACATTGTCCCCGCACCGGACATCGAACTCAGGACTTCGAACGCAAAATGGGAATATGTAAGCACTTGAGAACTCAAAACTCGGTAAAATAATTACTGCTATTAAAAGTTCTTATAATCAACGCTCGCACGGCTCACAGCTAATCACGGCTCTCACCCTGCTTATCAGCTGCATATTGGAACCAACAATTATAAAAAAGCGAGGCCGAGAAACGTTACTTTAACGCAAAGGTGCCTACAAATATTTTTATATACTCACTTCTAACTTGTGCATACTAACAAATATTTTGAAAAGTTGGTAGTTTCGCAATAGTGTAGCTGTTTATTGTAACGCAAATCAATGGTGTAACTGTTGACTTTCATAACACAACTTTCAAGTAGCAGTTATGTTTCATAATAATCCACATGTTCTGTGAGACAGTTCTCAAATGTGCACTGTACAAGGAATGTTTTGTCAGTAGTTTCTCAATCGTGTGCTGTGAATAATTCTTTAATGAAATGTTTTTTCAATAAACATTAGACAATATCATGAAAATAGCTAAATTTAACTATTTCTGTTGATAGCAAATGGCAATTAATCGAGACGAAAGATACAAAACTACGTCGTAAAATATTTTCACATGTGAATTTTTCTGGAGACAACTACTTATGGTTGATTGATTATAAGAGTTGTTGAGAGCAAAAGTCGTGCAAATCAAATTTTGAAAGATTTGAGTTAGATTCAGTGGTAGGTGGTTTTAACATTGTTCCATCACGGGCTGAAATGGTGCGAATCAAACTTCAATATTTCTTCGCTAGAGGCCAGCACAGTGCAGAAGTAGCCAACATGTTCCTCATACCGCTGCATGCAATTGTGGTGTAAGTCACAGGTAGTGCGTAACGAGCCTTTAGGGGCTACCGAGAAATAGCTTCTTGTTTCTCTGATCTATACCCACCACCGAAAAAGCATTTCAGAAAAAAACATTAAATTGCTTTTAGTGATACTTACAGGTCAAAATCGCTACTTCAAAATTGCTCTCACTTGGATGAACATCGTATCATACAAAGCCAATAATGTAAACATTCTTGACCACACATTTCTCCTATCAGAGCTCTCATTTATGAAACATGACTCCGATTTTGGAAACAGCATGCTGGCAAAAATAAAATTCATTATATTCCCTTTGACTGGTAGAGTAGTATCGTTCAGATCGAAAGAAGAGCAGAACGTCACATGACCCAGACAAATTTTAAGTCTTCTTTTAAGCTTGTAAAAGCAACTGTGAGATAGATGAACACTTCAGGAGCCAAAATAAATTGGCTGCAAATATAGTGTATACGGTTCTTTAGACACAGAACATAACTGTAGCCTGTAGCTAGCAAAAAAGACATGATTGAACTTCTGTAATACATACCTCCAGTGCCCTACAATTTCGTCAACTCACTAAGATCATTCCTAGTTGATGAAGATGTAGGACCATTAGAGCACTACGGACTAAACTTTCACTAAAAAGCTTATTCTTAGTGTCTTAAAGTAAACTTCTACTAACAGTTAACTGAATTCTATTTATTTTTGCGATATATTTACTAATTATAATTTACTTTGCATAAAATATCAAAACATAGAGTACAAATATATTGTAAACACTGTTCTTCTATATTTTGCATTAATTTCACTCAATTTCTCTATTATCACATTACTTTACCGTTGTAGGCGAAAATTATTCATGCCAATTATTTGAATGTAAATCATAGTTTTCAGAAATGGTGTGCGCAAAAGTGGTGTAAGTCAACAAAATAGTGAATTACTTAATTAATGAGCAATGTTACAGTCCAAAATATCTGTTGTAAGTTAAAAGAATATCTCCTTAACACGTTCATAACACTTAGTTTATTTATTTCTACGAATTATAATTTTACAGCGGTTTCGTTTACACATTTTCTGGAAAGTATGTTCTTTTACATGAAAAACGTTTGCTCTCAGCCGGTCATTTTGAGTTTTCTGGGGCGTCAACTGCTGTGGTAATTAGTTATGTAGGTGCAGTGCATATTATATGCCTGGAGGTTGCGGTAAGAGTCCGATACGTCCGTTTCAGAGCTGACCTAAAGGTCGGCTTGGGTTTTTCTCCTCCAAGTAACTTTCATAGTGGGGCAAGGTCTAAAGATTAGCATCCCGACTACCATCTCGACATTTGTGGTTGCGTAGGGCATGGAAGTGAGAGTTAGTGTGTGTCTGCCCGCGCGCGCGTGTATGTGTGCGTGTAAGGGGAGAGGAGGGAACAAGAATGAAGCGCGGAGTCTGTGGTTCATTTGTCAGAGTACTCCGCCGGAACTCGCGCGGTATTGATAAAAAAATATGGAAAACTACTGATCAGAAACGTAAGAATTGTCCTCGAGACTGTTCTTACGACAACTTGCTGTAAGTATTGTCCTCGAGACAGTTGAATTCGACCCAACGATACAGTCAGTGCCAATAATTCGCCGTTGTCTGTACTCAATGCTGCAGAGGCAACGAGTTGCCAGTGCGTGACCTGGCCACGATGCTGTAGAGGCAACAACTTGCCACCGAGCCGCCACCTTCAGTTTTGATTGATTGGTTTAATTCCGGGCGCGTATACTGCTTACGTCATTAGTCCTGCTAAATGCAGTGCATTTTTTTTCTAGGAAATTTCAAGCGATTCCCTCACTCGATGGTGAGATCTGGCTCCCACCTACATCTCGGCTAGTGGACTTTTCCCCAACCAGGTATCTTCCACCAGCGGGGCACGCTCTACGTTCCCGACCAGTGTCCCGACATGCATAGTTGTGTAGTGCGTGTAAGTGAAAGTGTAAGTTAGTTAAGGCATTGTTATACAGGATGAGATTCGAGCCATCAGGCCCGCTCTTCTGTCTGATCACGTAAATTTCGCTACACTCCTTTCACCATCTAGCAGGGAAGGAAGGTATTACGCGGGCGGCGAAACAGGCGATTTTGAATTTTGCTCAGAGGCTTCTTTCAGCCTTAAGGATCTTTTACATGGAGTAAATATACAACACGGGACAGCCCGTTTTAACTGTCTGCCGAAGGAAGGCGTACGAAGGATTTTTTCGTCCTTAAAAATCCATGGCTTCGATCGGGTTTGAACCCGCATACCTGGGACCGATACGATAACCGTTACACCACCAAACCCGTCGAAGCTAAGGTGTAAGGATAGGAAAGGAAGGGGAAGGAAAGATCTCACGTGGATCGTTGCCCGTTTGCTACGGTACTGCATAAATAATATATGAAAATATGATGCCCATACCCACAAATGTGTTCTATTTCAATTCATAAAAATGGCGAAGAAACCGCAAATATAATGCCAACAATTGAACTTATTCTGTTATTACTCGTCGATTGTCTTCAGGCATGAATATCGCTTTCCTTTTGTGTTGAAAATCAATATTTGCTGGTGAAAATGACATAATTTGAAATAAAACGTCGTAGGTTACCTATAGAGCACTTGTTTCGCACTAGTAAAGTAAAACATCAACTAGAACTGGTACTGTAAATAATTGACTTCCTTTCCTCATAACAAAAATGTCATAGCGTCGTGGGGGGGAGCGGATCAACGGTAGAGGAAGTGAACTTACAGCAAACCATCTTGCGGCTCCGTCGCTGACGTACGTCGTGAGTCTTCACGAGCTCCGTGACACTCCGTGAGCGTTTCGTGCTCGGTTAGTATTAAACTCTGTTAGACTCATAGCGTATATTCACGTACGATCTACTTGATAGTCTTCTCCGAAATCAGTACACATCAAAGTTCGTTCAGACAGTGTACTGTTATTGCAACGGTGTGTTTCAAATTTCTCTCCTGGAGATATGTATCTAGTTATCGCTAGTGCAGTTAGCAACTGCCAGTAACAGCCTACGTAAGGGTGGGTCAACGAAGGCTGTAGTATATTCAATGGACAACGTGCTTTCTAAGCGAATCGCGATTTTTCATAGACGCCAACACAGCTGATAATCGCAGCGACGGGCTATGCCAGTTTCAGAAGGTGTATTTTGATCACAGCTATTGTAAATATGAAAATACTCTCAAATACCTCAAGCCGGTAACATAGCTTAACGTTTATTATAGAATAGTTTACATCAATATACCACGTCAAATATGAATATGTAAGAAACAAATGAAGTACATGTTCAAAGGGAAACATTAATTATGAATGCAGCAACTTTACAAGCCTAAGATAACAGCAGTGTTAACCGCTGTAATGGACATTGTATCCTCAACATGACATTAACTGACTTTGTAGTACAGAACCAAAAGACTCTGTTCCTCTTTATTAAGTATTCCCTTAGAGTTTCAGTAAAGCTACGAACACAAACATATCTATCACCTCAAAAAGCTTCCATTGAGATAATACTGGTCGTCAACAAAAAACACAAAGAAAGTATGTTGAAACTGATTTGTGTAATTATGGAACAATTTACATAGGAAATGAGTTCAATTTTCCTTTTTCGCAGCCCTGATAAAATTACTTATTGCAGAATGAACACCTGAGCTACATTTCTTAAATAAAACAATGCTGAAATTACTCCAAACGTTACTACTTTTTTGTTGCGTGAAAAAGAATTGCAAAGAAAATATATTTTAACAATGTTGAGCGGAAAAGAAAAAATAAATTATATAATTACATCCGTAAACTTCGAACAGTTTTAAATTCTTTATCAGGCAAAAATATTATAAAAAATACGTAAATATTTCCTCTAAACTCTTTCTTCAAACAGTTACCTTACATTGTGTCAGTTCCCAAACGTCTACATCCCTTCCCACCGCAAGCCCAGCAGCTTCACATTAGACGATAGTAGAATGCATGCATCACAATTTACACGTAGGAGAAGAAATTAGTTATTAATGAATATAATTGCTAACCCACGAGTGTCTAAAAAATGATATCAGCGATTAGCAATCAGAAATAATCCGCATACATTGCTACGATCTAATGCAGCTTATTTCAGCACGCTCTTGAGAATTCTTTTAAATAATATGATTTTAAGAAAATCAACTAATTATTCGTCAACCTACAGTCAAGCCTATGCAGTTTTTCGTACTTGTAATACATGACAATGACTTGAAATTCATGACCATGATACATGTAAAAAATTACAAGTTATTGAAAGGGATAATTATTACATCAACAGAAAACACCAGGGTTATCGTAGGGATATTTGCACACGCCTTCTTACAATTATTTTTTCACTTTTAGGATTCTTACAAAACTTATTCAGTAATATTATGATTTGACATTACAAATATAAAGCCTAATTGAAGGGTTCAAGTGTAATGTATCCAACTTTATGAAGGAACGCGGTATTAGCCTTTAAGAACATATTTGAGGTAATATCGAATTCGCATACAATGTCCGTTACTAAGAATATTTTTTGGACTTTGATGTCTTCAAATAGTGCGGTCTTCTCTGGGGATCGCAGTGAAGGTGAGAGTACGGAGATGGCCATACACAGGCAGAGCGGCTAGTCAATGGGAACTCTCATCGATAAAGAAGGCCTGTTGTGCATATTCCACACCATCAAGTCGTCAAGAGGGAAGCGCGCTGTGCTCGACGGACAGCGTAAATGAAACGGACGATTACACACTTCCGCAGCCTACAGATAAAATATTTCAATTCCATAATGTGGAAGAGCTCGCCTAAGGAACACAGTTCAGCGAGGGAAGGAGCTGTCAGCGCCAGGCGTCTGTCTTCCAGTGTTAAATTCCCCCCATTTTTCTCAATTTCTCCTTCTGCCGGTAGGCCGCTTGCAGCCATTACGGAGGGGAAGGCGGTGAGGGGAGGAAGAGGCAGAGAGAGGGAGAGGCGGCGGCGGCAGGAGGAAATCGCCGAGCCACGGCGTTACTAGTCGGAGCACGGACAGTTAATGGAAACGATAACACAACGTAAACTATCGATTTCCCGTTCTCATGAAACTCTTAAGTCATTAAATATGACACAGCTCATCTGACTTGTAAAACACAGCCCTCCCCCATCGCACTTTGTTCCTTGGCGCTCTCTTTCTTCTCCTTCCCCCTCCGGTTCCAGTCTCCGCCTGCGAACGATGTCATTTGCTCCTCGCCTCTTTCCCGCTTTCCGATGTGACATTAGATTTGGCCTTGACTCATCCCTTTCAGACCCAATAACACTAAACTCCGCCTCCCCTGGTCGTTTGTGTTAAAATGTCAAAGTTAAAGGTCAGGTCGGCATTTAGAGAGGGGGAAGTGTAAAAATGCATTTCGGCTTTTCCCTTTCCGCGAGACGGACCAGCGAGAAGGCGGCACATCGCAGGCAGAGGCAAACGGCGGCGGAGGCCGTGGCGGCGGCGGCGGCGGTGGTGGAGGATGGGTGAAAGGAAGTGAAGATGCGGTAAAGTGGCGGTGATGGCAGCGGACGTACCATGTAGAAGTAGTAGTGGTAGAACCGGTGATGATTGGTAGTGATTTCGTGGAAGTAGAGATGGTGGAGGACCCAATTATAGAAGTGGTGGAGGTAGATGGTGAGATGGTGCTGGTGGTAGTGGTGGTGGTGGCGGCGGTGGCAATGGTTGTAGTGAGTGAGAGCAGCGTCACATTTATTGAGTTCCTGTTTCTGGTGTAGTACGTCTGAAAAAAATTGTGATCGGCACTGCCGAAATGTCAAGCCATTTCCTTGGTGGTTTTGAAACACGTAGACCGATTTAAGCAGTTTTCTTACAACGTATGTCAGTTCTCTATTTTTTATTAAAACAATGTGATGTAGGTTGCTGTTGTGTTGATGGTGGAGGTAGCGGTTACGGGTGCTATTGTAAATGTTCCGAATTCAAAAGTGTTCCCGAGGAGAACAGTATCAGACAGTTTACTCTAAAAATTTTCAAAATCACTATCATGAATCATCTATCTGTGACTGATCGTTGAAAATGCAATTTTACAAAATAAGAGTGAGATCTTTGCTGAGTAACAATTTCCCACTTTGATTGCTTAATCACAGTTATCCGCCAACCTAACACAGGGTTCTTCTTGTTCATTTCTCTGCCGAAGTCTCTTCGTTTCTCTCAATTTTGGGTATCTGTTCTGTCTACCTTTCAGAGACTTTCGCTGGAAACAGAGCAAAGTGCAAAGAAGCGATGATATAGAAAGACAAGAGACAATCATCCCCGAGGGATTCCAAGCCCAAACCTCCCAACCAAGGTGATGGTTCCCACATATTCTACCCATCCCGTCCATCCATGCCGGCTCTTTAATGATTTAGCCAACTAGCTGGCATGGATGACCAAGATTGCTGAAGCGATGGTGGTCATCTCGGATAGTAGGGCAGCAGTTTCCAATCCCGATTGAGCGTGTTGTACCCTAGTTTTGCGACGTGGTGGATACACTCACCCAGTATATATTACACTCTAAACCCCGCGCCATGTTTCATGGCCTGTCACGGTGGCGTAGGAATATGCGCTTTTTGACAGAACTAAATAGTGGGATTTTTTATTGCCTCTCTTCCCCCTGTAACAAAAATTCTGGTACCGTCAAGTCTTACATAATACTGACTTCCAGGCCACAGCTACTACTAGGTATTACCTAGGTACTACCTAGTGGGTGCGGCCTTTATTCTGCTAGCACCGAACAAAGCCTTTAGGGACCCGCGGGAACGTTGGTGAGGGACAACAAGAACACATTAGTATAATAGCACGTGCGTCACATAGGTGATGGAAGTGGAAGCATAGATAAATATCGTATCGTTGTTGCACCTGGACGAGACGTAGACGCCTAGATGATGAGATAAATAGATAAAACAGGCAAACTTACAAATTTAATTAACTACTTAAGCTTAATTGTCTCTTTTAACGAACAAAATTCGCACACTAATCATTACGTACTGACCACCCTGACCCGACAACAGTTTTCGCGCCGGAAACACGAAGGGATACTAGCGACATGGTGGCACTATGTAGCATGTCCCACAGGCCCACAGTAGTAGTGTTGTGTAGCATCGCGGTGAGAAAAGCGACCGATGAACACGAGTTTGATGAAATCAGATTGTGATCTGACGGCGAATTGCACAACCATGTATGAAATGGCTCGTCTTGTTGGGTTCTCTCATGCCACTTTTAGGAGCTCGTTTGAAACGTGGTTCAACGAGGGAAAGCAACAAAACATGTCCCATCCGTGTTTCGACGATGGCGCATTGATGCCAGAGGGCAACGAAGGCTGACGCACATTGTTCGGATCAACTGCAGGGGACGAGCTATCACGGAAAAGTACAAGAACACCTTCCGCAACCTTATACGCGAAGTCTGTCCGCGTGGGCGTGATTCTACGGGCTAAAGGCAGTGAAACAGCATATTAGATATATGGGTGAAATTTAATGGCTATTCGCTGAACGGTAGGCAATAGAGCACTTGCGAGTTCTCTAGTGATAGGGTCAGAACAGTGCTAAACAGGGATGCTACTATTCTAACCTTCTCGAACATTCGCATCTTGAATTATTTATTTTAGTGTAATAAACTTAATGATAACCCAGAAGAGTTGGAATAAATTTTAACCACGATACAAAATAAATTTCATTAAACCCTTTATTTAGCACTTGTAATAGGGGTTCAATGATCAGATATCTCCGAATAAATGTTTCATTATTTTCCGTCACGTAAGGATGAAAAATTTTCAGCTTTTGCCAATAAACATGTGGGAAATTTCATTAACGAAATTACACGTTTAACATTTTCTTTGATTATTAGGCAACTCCCCCTGCACTAGTGTTTGGCAGATAACGTTCTGAGGAACTCAAAGTTATTCCTGACCAACATTGGTGCATGAGAAATTGCCGAACAATCAGGGAAAATGTCACATTTTTAACATTGATATTCAAACTTTTCCAACCAATATTCTTTGGCAAAACGTGATTATGTTCGACTGTTCTATATATCCTACAAATCTGTAAAATTTATTTTAAGACGTTTTTCATGTGTTGATTAAGTAAGATATATGTGCAACGTTTCTTCAAAGTCTTTGTGGCTGGGCTACCTAGATCGTAATTTACGGCACAGTTGCAGACGGCCCCGAAACAGCACTCAGGGTGACTGCGCTGCAGAGTTGGTCGAATAGTGACGCTGCTTCAGCGATAGGGCGCCGGTGGCAGCCATGGCGTCAGGGTGGCGGGGCGTGAAGTGAGATGAAACTCCCCGCGGTGACTACTCCCCCTCTACCCCACTCCACCAACGCCACCCCATCCCTTCGCCTCAGCACCTCCCGCCTTCGCGCTGGCCCAGCCCCCCTCCCTCTCACCCCTCC
>BOPP01000121.1:2036662-2046701 GCA_017312745.1 Gryllus bimaculatus | reverse complement strand
CGAGCGCGCTTTGCCCGGTCCCGGGCCCGCCCGTCCCGATCCCCGCTCGTCTGCGCGCTACCTATGCTCCATAAAAGACGCACGCGGGAGCGCCAGGATCGATGGGTATTAAAAAGCTCTCCTTCTCCAGGCGAACTTCGCCGCGTCCCGCCCGGGAGCGAGAGGCAGCGCGGTGCAAAGGCCGAGCGGCGTGGGGAGGTTGGGGGGGGGAGCGAACGAACAGCCGATTGGGGGCGGAGGTGGATGATCGCAGGCAGAGCGACGTGAAAGGGCCTAGTTGGTTGCCTTTTGGAGAGGTCGAAGGAACGAGTGCGTACGAGTCGAATTGTGGGAGCCACTGGCGTTCCCTCTGTGGTGATATATTCATATGGCGAAAGAAAACAGGACAAACACAACATAAAAAACAGTTTATATTTAATTAAACGTTAAGAAAGATGTTCAGGAGGAAAAGAAAACCTGAAATGTGTATTCAGAAGCAAAACAATCGTCCCACTCAGCTCTAGATGAGGATTCGGATGGTTGCTGAATCGGGAGGAGAGATTTGAGTGGTCAGATCGTGAAAGGTTTGTACCTGCACGATGAGAGCATTACAACGAAACATGGTGTAGTATTTTGGCTGTCCGGGCGTCGCTGCGACGTTTCGACCATCTTGCCGTGGTCTTCCTCAGGACTCATGCACGTCAGTTTGCAGCCCCGAGGAAGACCAAAATAAGATGGTCGAAACGTCGCCATCACAGTCTTCGACCTGGCGTCACCCGGAGACTCTCTAGCATTCGCATGACTCTGCCCACGGAAGGTTTCGGCATCGAAGTGTGATTGAATTGCCAGAGAAGAAACTAAAGAAAGCCGAGGAGAGTTTGACGTCAAATGCACATCCTGGTGTGAAGATTCTACGGGAATGGCGCTTGGGGTATAAGGTGAGTCCAAACGAGAGGCGCGCGGACCGAAGCGAGAGGTGTGCGTGTGGGTGGGTGGGCGGAGGTAGAGATGAACGGACGAGTGGGCAAAGTGCTGAAGCGGAGGGGAGCGGAGAGTGGATTGCAGGAGATTGGGGACACGTTGGCGCCGCGGCACGGCGCAGCGGGGCGCGGAAGCCGAGACGGCGGCGGCGGCGCCGAGGGCTGAGGGGCGAGGAGCAGGAGGAGGAGAAGGAGAAGGGAGAGGGGCGACGAAAGTGCAGGTTGGCGTTGAGGGGCGCGGCGCCGGAGTCGGCGGATTAGAGGCGCCGGAGAGGCGAAGGCGACATCGAGCCGCCGGGACCCTCCTCTCTGCTGCCTCTACCCCTACTGCCTCGCCCCTCTACCCCGCCTCCACCTCCGTCCCCGTCCCCGCTCGCCGTCGCGGACGCTGCCACCAGCGTCTTCTTCCCTGTCGTCGCCTCGCACGCCGCCCCGAAGCCACTTCCTAACCCTCGCGTTACCCCAGCTATTTTCCGTTACGTGTATTATACATTCTCTCGAGAAGGGACCTTTTGTTCGCTACCTCATATTCCATTTTCTCAAAAATTATACTCGTAAATAACACAAACATGAAGAAAAGGGACATGAAACTGTGAAATGATTTCATCTTGGGCCCCGATATGTAACCCGGGAGAAGCGCGCTCGAGGGTGGGCGAAATGGAGATGGTACAACGATAGCCCTCCCAAAGTCCGTATTGTTGAAGAAACGAAGTTTATTAAGAACAAGTTCAATGTTTCCGGGTATTACATGAAAGGGTGAAAACCAGAACGGTATAGGTGACATTTTATAAATTCTGACAAATCTGTTTAAGTCAATATTACTGTTTAATCGAGGTGCTTTGTTTCATCATTAAAACCACGGCATTTCAAATGTTTATTAAAACCATAAAAATACATTGCCACTGAAATATAGGCTAATATAAAAATATTTTTTTCAGAACTTATAAAATGTCACTTACGCCGTTCTGGTTTTCACCAATTCATGTCTACATTTGATAGTATCTCATAATGAGAGCTTTGGAATTTAGAATAAATTATGTTAATTGATTCATATTTAGAATGTATTGTAAAGATATTTAAATGTCAAATACATTTAGTTTGTTAGAAAATTCAGCTCTTTATTTTTGTTCTTCGTATTAATCTCATTGTGGTACGTCTTTTCTACCATTTTCTGAGTTCTCTTACTCAACGCGTAAAAATAATCCACATTTACGTGATGTACAGTATACGGGTGGCGAAATTCTGTACAAGATTTGCGATGTTGATTGCTTTTCGAAAATAATGATAAGGGCTAATACTCATATTCACAACTTGTGAGACGTGTATCTCTCTCTACGAGAATCTATTCATATGATGAATGTAAAAAAAATGTAGCAACAAAAAAGTTCATTATTTAATTAAACATTAGGAAATCAGAAAAAATGTGTTGAAGAGAACACGAAACATCAAATTTTTCCAAACCAAAAGAATCGTTTGTCTCAGCATTTGTTCTATGGATATATTTCCTTTTATTTATTTTCGTCAAAAATAATTAAAATTCTAATTAACGTATGGAAGGAGAAGCATAATCTGCGCACGTACTTTTTAGCTTCAGAATCCCTATCGTCCATTTTACTATATAGTATAGTTGAATGATGAATAAAAGTTCCAACACTGCGAGGTTGAAAACTGGAACTTTTCGCTATCAAGTAATAGAAAACTAACTTCCATGGGTAAACGAACTACAGATTTGATTTTAAAGTCACTAAATAGCGACTCGTACCCCGGGTCTACTCTTTCACGAGTAGTAAAAACAGGACTCAACAAATGCGCGCATAGGAGCTACATTTATGTCAAGAAGCAAAACATGTATCTCAAAATTCGCTCAAAGTCTCTGGGAAACTGGAAGAAAAACCTGTTCGGGATGGGTCGTTGTACCAGAACTTGAGGGACAACAGGCATATTTAGTATTTTAGAATTATACAGATCCAATGATATCTAATACATCTAAACATATGTATCGAATTGTTTAATGTTATCTGGCAATGAGTTATAAAGTAACGTACTATATGAATTATATGTATATTTCTTGTATAAGCGGCTGGTAAAAACACCTGATAAATATGACTCCTACGACGTGTATTGTAATTATACTAATGAATATTTGCGTTGCATGAAAATATATTTCCACCTTCTAGTAATTCATTTAAATAAACTATAGATCTGCAAATAAATACGCAAGACAAAGACAAGATTCCAATCTCAAAGAGGTGGCTTGTAGGAATCACGTGGATATCATTTTCTTATAATTGTCATTGTTCTTATAATTGTGTTGTTTTTCTACAACCTACACATGTAAATACAATAGGATGAATTTATCCATAAAATACGCCGTATCGCAGGCGGAAGCATTCGTAAAATACCTCTAAAATACTTTTTGCGTGGAGCCTGACAAACTTTGAAAGAATTCTGAACATATCCACTTCAGATGGAGTTGAAAAAGACATACTTGAGAAAGATCCATTACAGATGGAATAACATTCTAATGTATCATGTAATATGTGTTACAGAAATTAAGTGATACATTATTTAAAATATATTATGACATTGTAAGATTTAAAAAAAGCATCAGTGTCATTAAGAAATGAAATATAATATAATTTCAAAAAAATATGAGAAAAGACTTTTGCAGACAAAACATGGCATTTCAACTTGTCTACACACGCCAGGTTTTTATATCAACTGTTAAATAGTAATAAAATATTATAATATTATTTGAATTTTATTATGTGTAATTCATAAACACATGATGAATATGATTTCTACTTATATTTTTTGTTATAATTTCGTTCAACTGTATAAGAATATTCACCTTCCGTTGAGTAGTGGCGGTATTCTTAAATAGATGCAAGCCACAATTTGTACTCACAGATAAATAGAAAGGTTATTAAATTTTATTCCATGGACTGTTTATCTGTTTGCTTTCTCGCCATTACGAAGGATACTTCCTCAGAACAGAAATGTATGTTATCGTGCGACGAAAAACAGGGAATTTTCAGAATATTAACTGTTATTGCCGGGCACTAGTAACGAAGAAGAGGATGAATTCAGTACCTAAATTTAGACAAATCCTCTAACACGTGGTGTATCGAAAATTCTTCTTTTGTGGTCCTTGATACTGAAAAATCGATTGACGGCAAAACGCCTACCTGTGTTGCTGTGTTGCAAAAATGTTGCTGATTCAAAACACTTTTGCAGGTTTACGTAGTAGTATAATATAGCGGAGAAGTTAGAAACAATTGTAGAAAGTAAATGCTTTTGTAGCACCATTAATTAACAGAATATTGCATATTAAAATGAAATGAACCTTTGAAAAATATTAATGACTTTTGTATGTTATATTTAGAATATTGTAGTCTGCGCTTCATAAGTATTGTAGCAATCAGCTTGTATTTTTCCCCTGCAGTAAATAACTTACTGCAATCTGCCGCAAACAACGTGCACTAAACTTTTTCTTTAAACATTTGTATCAAATATCAAGAATTCTGTCACCTTGGCATACGTATTACATAAAATATTTCACATCTATTTTTTCAGCGAATTTCAAAACTTGGTATATACAGAAAACTTTGCCAAGTGGCAACTCCCGTGCATTTCATTTAGTAACATAGAAGCAAAAAAGTTTCTTTTTTCTGATAGAATGAAAATTCTTGGGTTATGTACTGTTAGTACAAGATGTAAAGAACCTAAATAAAGACTTTCTTGTCATTTTATGAGATAGAAAATGAGGGAACTATATTTCTCCTCATAATACATTGCTGATTTTACGTATGAGCATGAAACACCAAGACTTTTTATATTTCTATGCATGCTCATTCCATTATACATAAAGATGACTTTATTTCTGTCAATCAATTATTCCATTTCACTGAAACAAATATGAATTCATTCTATTCGGATGTTAACTGTATTTCGACGTAAAATCTTAAAAGTCAATGATATTGACTATTATTGCAAAAATAAAATGATTGGATGATAATTTTTGTCATGTCCATGTTTGTTTGACTTCAGATAGAATGAAACCAGATGCTTTTATAAAAATGAAGTCTCGTCTGTAGGACAACATCGTAGTTTTTACTTCCCTCTCGCACAAAATAAAGAACCAAGAACTGATAACACAGTAGAGTAATAAAACTACAATTCCTGAATAATTCCCGAGACCCTAGCTCGCCAACATCATGCCATTTCAGTTCAAAGGAAAGACAAGCACATGCGCGTATCTGTACAACGAAGGCCCCAACAGCTTTGTGCAGCGAGGCGGAGCTGAGCGTGACTTTTCTAGCCACCTCTGCGGGCGACCATGGATGCACGTCACTCAATCCCATTCGCTCGGCCTTTCCCACACTCACTCTTCTCTGCTCTGCTCCGCTACGTTATGTTGCAGCAAGGATCAGAATTTACACAATTACCAAAGAATAGGTTCTAGAACACGTTGCAAACCTATACATTTCCACAGCACAAACAACCTTATTTAGCCTCATTAATACATTAATATTAATGAATATATTAATTCCTAATACTATTATATTAATAATAACATTGATTTATATTTAATTTTTGAAAACTAAATTTAACAATTAATACCTAAATTCATTAAATTCTTAACTTGGACACCAAAAGTCGTGGATAGCCAACCTTAAGGCGGAAGCGCCTTGGTGGTGTCCAGTCGAAGGGTTATGGGTGCAAATCCTGCCGCGCTCATGTATGTTTTTTGGTGTAAAGTGGCATGGCGCGGATTTCTCAACCATCGTGTATCACCTTCTCCTGGTTGGTCCTTCTTCAGCTTTCCTGGCAGCCCTGGTGGCGCAGGTGTTACACTAAGACTGTCTGTTTGAATTCCTCGAAAGGCATGAATGTTGTGGCATGGTGGGGAGACACAACGACCATATCTTCCCACCAATCCTACTCTCTTGCCATTTGAGAGCTCCACCCAAACCGGATTCCCTTAGCCGACACGGACCTGTGGTTCCTCGGCAGTACAACCCACGGAGACGAGCCTATGGGCCACCCCATCAGCCTAGGAGCTGAGTCCCATGGCGACAATAGCTGTACCTGTAACCTCTTTTACTCTTCCGGGTTTTATAGGAATAACGTCTTAGTTCAACATGTATTTAATTTTATTTTTAATGTTTATTTTTACCAGTCATGGAATAAATGAATTATAAAACTTCTAATATTTTAAGGGAACCTGTTCTTAAGAGAAAAGACAAAATACAGTAAGACAGTATTGAATTGTATAAAAAAACTAAAATTATGTATTGTAACACGTCACCTATTATGAAGTCTTCCATTTCCACAAATACTCCATTTACTTTTTTCGTAAAAAACAGTAAAAACTCTGTGTGGCGTACAGGGGAGAAGAATAATGTACGCACGTTCGATTACTCTCAATTTGAAGAGCTTATATCTCAATTGTCATTCCTCCTTCATACCTTAAGCATGGATTTTTAATATTTTTTGCGATAAATAAAAACATTAAACATTAGTGTCACTCTCATCATGTACATAATGTACTCCGGATGGAAATTATTTGAAATAAGTTTTCGATAAGATAAAATAATTATAAATTTAAAAAAAATAATATAAAAATATGGACTTAGATCACTTTCAGATAAAACACCTTGGGGGTAAATGTGTGAACAATATGCGAATAACATTGTTCCATATTATCAACAAAAAAATATATATTGTGTTTGTTTTCTGATACACCACAATCTGATTACGAAAATGTATTGGGAGAATGTAATAAAAAATAACTATTTTGATCAAAGTAAAATACAAATAAACTGAATCAAAAATATTAAAGCAGACAATAATATCTAGGGTAAATGTAGACGAAATAAAAACAAGAGAACGTATCAGGGAGAATGTCAAACCAAAATAACGGTTTCCACGAAAGGGTAAGGAAGAAAATGGCATGGAAAAATGACATGGAAACAAGAGAGATAAACAACTTTAGAAATCTCTTAGAAATTTTCGTTCAACTCTGACGGGAATCACCGCTAAAATAACATTCGTCCAACAGCGAGTGCCAACATTCCATAACATCATTTCAGTCGCATGCTACATTGGGCAAAGGTGACCTAGACGCCTATAGTGCCCCCAGGCGGCGCGCTCCTCGCAGCTTCTGAAGTTCAGTGCGCCCCTACGCCGCAGCCCACACGCTCCCGGACGCCGCGCCAGAACTTCCGAGTTGAAACTCGACCACCCGTATCCAAACTCCACGCTTCGTGAAGTAATCACGAAATCCAGTACAGACCAATATTGTTCGTTACTCCAGTGTGGATTGGAAGTGCACCTTATATCATACACAAAAGGAAGGCATCTTTCTCATTGGTTAAATCAAAAAGTACAATCAATTAATGTGCATCAGATACGGAAATACGAATAAGAATCAGACCAATCACAGAATAGGAAAATTAAACGGTAAAAAAGGAAATTACGGCTGGTTACTCCACGTCCGTACACTAGAACTGGAAACAAAGACACAATTTCGTTTGTTCTCGGCGACGAGACTATCGCGCCGAATCCGCTATTTCCGAGAATGATACCTACTGCGGTTTAGAATGTTAGTGCCATTATCGAAAAGAAACAATCCGCCTCTGTTATGGGAGTGAAGGTGTCACCGGATCTTTCGATAACTTTTATTCTTTAACCGTTTCTAGTATACATCATAAACGCATTATTTATTCCACTTTCAGTGGAGAGGGTAACTGACCTTTGAAACTGAATAATTCGATAGCGTAAGGCACGTTACAATACTATGGGTAAATGTACAGCTGTAACTGCGCTGTATCCTGCAGATAGAATCCACGAGTTGTATGTTCTCGATACAAACAAAATTGACGGCAAAATGTCCGTTTGTTCGTCTGTAGTCAACGTGTATATCGTTGACACGATATTTTCCAAACTTGATATTCCCCTATCGATGGAAGAACCCCTGATAGAACTCGCGGTCAAGCGAGTGCCACAGTACAGCGAGAAGCAATAGTTATTTCCAACATTTTTGAAAGTTTGAAATGACTTTAGAATCTTTTGTTAAACGTTTTCCTACAATTGAGTAAAGGTTTAAAAAATGTCGCAGGTTCCATTTTCTTTGAAATCTCTGAATTTTCGGAAATAAAAATTGCCATTTTTCGGCTTCTTCCTACAACTACAAAATTAAAAATTGACATTTTGCTTCAAACGCAGGTCTTGAAAAGCATTTCATGTACAAGTTTTCAAGAATATGAGTTTAGAATATGAATTTAGAATTTCTCAAAAAGGGCTTTAATGTTTTTTTTTTTAAGAATAGAGAACTCTCTTACGAAATTTTCATATGAAGGTCCCATTTTTGGTAAATTCTGTATTTGCAAAAAATGCAAAAACATTGCAAAAGTACAACATTGATTTAGATTAACCTTCATGAAATCTTTTCTAAAAATTAGGCCATTAAATAAGGTTTCACCTAATTAATGTTGGAAATAAAGCTAATTTATTAATTTTGTTCTCAAAAAACAGCTCCAATTTTTCTTTTCATTTCATATTCATTTAACTTCTTTACATATTTTATATAGGTCTGTCAAATAAGCGAGGACTGTTTTTGATAAAATCTTGTTTTCACACAATTTTTCGTCTGTCTTCAAGAAAGTCCAGTACTGAGTCGAGTAAATTGAAAAAGCATTCAGACAAACACCATTAGAGAGCCAACGTACTTCTGTATGCAGTAGCAAGCGATGGTAATCTTCATAATTTTCACTACAAAGCTGACCATATAATCGATAATTCAATGAATTGCTTCTAATCTTCCTTATTGCTTTTATAACCTAATGGAGTGACGTGTGCAGGAATTAATTCAAAATGTTTGTAAGAAATTTCTGGCGGTAAATAATACAATGCACAGAGGGTGCATTTGGTAGTTCTTGTTTCAATTGCGCAATGAAACTTTATGACACCTTATGACACTTTATGACTGTCATGGATAGAACACCATCATTGGTAGCTGACAAAATATTGCAAATAGTAATTTTCTTCTCTTCAAAATTCTTTTGCATGGTATTCAATATAGATGTCCCCTTTGTATATATTTTCCACATTTTTAGCAAGTGATGAGAAAAATAGCCTTTGCTGGTGTGGTCTTGCTTTCACTCATGCGAGAAAGTTAACAATATTTTACAGTTTTTTTAATATTGTGAGTAAATATTTTTAAAATTTGTGCTTGTAGGGTAGGTACGCCTCGGCCGTTCTTATCTGCCTCAACGCACCCCCATTTGCCTCTGGGTCCGCTACCGCCCCATGGAAGGCTCCAGCAACTTCCTCTCTCCGAGCCATTGTGTAATGGCACCCACTGAGTTGTCGTTTGAGTAGTGTTTCTCAACGTTGTGTAACAATCAAAGTCACTTAGTTGCTCACAAATGGAGTTTGAATTTTTGACATAAGCACTGTTAAAGAAATATATAATCATACTTCCAGAGTCGTTTAGCTTTATTCCGAATGAACAGAAAATCATTCGATTAATTGGTTACAGAAAATGGCCATTAGAAAGTTGTGTAATAGATTAGTAAAATCATTGGATTCGAAATGTGAATTTTGGGAATTAGTATATCAGAAATTCTTAAGGCATAAGATGAAAGACATGTACAGCGAACATCAATGGATGCACGTTTGACTATTTCTGTTTATAATTTTTGCGCTCTATTTTGTTAGCTTAAAATATATGAGTGTAGCTACTCGCATAAACGTATTACAGTTTTAGAATGAGCGTAGGTTTCCAGCAGACTCACAAACAATAAAATATATTTAATTGTCAATATTTCTGCTGGAAGCGTATCCTAATTCTAAAATATTAAGACAATCGTTAGGAGTAATAAATAGGTATAATAGTTTTGCAGCGTATCACCTTTAGAAACAAGTGCAATTGATCCCTGCGAAGGGAAATTTCGAAGACGAGCCGGGCGTCACAATGTGACTCAGACGGCGCGACGGGGGTTGGGGAGGTGGTGGCGAGTGGGCGCCGGGTGCCGGGCGCGTGACCGCGTGGGCGGCCGGGGGCTGTGGCTCGG
>BOPP01000121.1:2016033-2036328 GCA_017312745.1 Gryllus bimaculatus | reverse complement strand
CAATGTCCCCAGCACCCTCTCCTGCCCCCTGTCCCTTTCTCTCCTATCCACTTGTCTCCCTGCCCTCACGCGGCCTCGGCGGCGCCGCCTCAGATGACGGTTCGCTGCCTCCGTGACTATTCCTCCGCTATTACTGTTGTATTCACTGCCGGCACTAGAGCTATCACAACCGCCCCGCGATAGCACTGGCGCCACCGCCCCCGATTTCGAATGGCCCCCGCGGCAGTCGCAACCGCCACCCTCCACCCGGGATAGCCTCGGCTCGCGGCTGATGTTTGGCCGTTGTGGTCAGTGCACCTAGTGCACGTTGAAGATGATGCGAGAATATTTCCCCTTCTGGGAGCTCAATGCGTGAATAAAGTTTTTGAACGTCCATATTATCGCTTGATTTGGTGTTACCGGGCGTGTCAACTGCGTTGGTTATTAGTCCCATTAGTGTAGTAAACATTATTATGGCGCGAGGTGGCACCAACCTGGTGACAGCTAACAGGGATATTCCCACTCCATTCAGCGGGGCACCGCCCCATTTGAGACAAGCTCTAATCATCCGACTGGTCTGACGACAAGTATGGTAGTGCATGTAATTGCCATTGTAAACATGTGTGAGGGAAGAAGATGGACCAGGGAGAGGAAGGAAATATTGTACGTGGTCAGCGCGCAGTCAGAGTCGCTACAGAGATAGCGGCAATGCTGGTTCCGAACCAAATCAGTCGTATTATTTATGAATTCCCAGAATGAACAAGAACAATGTTCAACAGTGCGTTATGGGTCTTCTAATGGATTGTTCTGTTCGATTCTATATTTTACGGTATACATAAATCGTTACCAACGTTTTCGAAGGAAAGCGCTTCTGACATTTTTAAAGTGTGTCCTATGATGTCTCTTATGCTCATATCTTCAAATCATCGATTCCCGGTTCCAATGCAATGTCGAATGAAGTCGTCTCAACCACATTTTGTATGTCATGCAGTTCAGAGCATCAGATTACATTCCAAAAGACCTCCAAAAACAAAAGTAACAGTTTGGACGAAAACCTAAAAACAAACATCGTGACTCCTATCCAGAATACCTTCGAATCTGGATAGTAAATATACCTTAGCGTCGTAAACCCCCATCAAACGTCACCTACATTTTAAACTGTCTTTAACGTAAGAAAACACTATAAATAAGCCAGGGTCAGGACTTTATTGGAAATTATTTCATTGGTGGTAATTATCGTTTCGCGAAAGATTTACATACTTAATATGAACGTTGTCATTATGTGTTTGAGACGTCGCCAATTTCTTTTTGGCAATTTGTATGTTTTATTATTGGTCCAGTCCAACGCATCCTGACTTCAATCAAATCAGGCAATTTCCTTGCTAAGTTCCTCCCGTTCACGGTTGCGACGAAAAGTTTGAAGTCCTTCTGCTGGAATCTATTAGGGGCCGGGGCGACGCGTCGTAAGCCAATATCGTTCGCCGCTGGCTGCGTCGTCCGACTGGAGCAACGCGACTGTTGACAGGCGCGGAAGGAGTCCGAAGAAACACGGCGCCGAAGGGTTATTGCCCCCTCGCCTCGCGCCGACACTTAAGCGCCCGCCCCTGGCCCCACACGCCGCCGGCGCCCCCATCCCCCGCGCCGCACCGCTTTTTTAGAGCTAGGGCCGCCCGGCCCGAATGGCTCACTTCTGCCCAAGTTCGGGCTCCTCTCGACGGATTTTCGCATCGCAAATGCACTGTAATGGAGTCATTAGGAGACGCCGGCGGACCGAATGGCCCTGGTTCAAGTGGACACGTGATCTATTTTTGTTTTCGATCCCAAGTTGAGTTAAAAAAGTTGGTGTATAACGTGGAAAAGTTTTCTTCGATGCCCGTATGTCAAACGGACAAATTATTTCAACTGGTTAAAATTTCTATTTAATGAATACGGAACGGGTTTCCATGTATAACATATTATTACAGGTACAAGATATTTGCATCCAATGATATTCGTTCAGTTGAAATTAGATTCCCAATGTTTCAAACATGAATATACCGAGTTGGGGTTTTGATTTCGCAATTGTAAAATTTCAATACTCATCAAATACGAAAGTGGAACTTGTAAAACTCACAACTAATGAACAAATCAAAATAAAAATTAATCATGGATATTAAGTTTTGGCTGCAGAAATATATACCACTTCTCTATTCTGGATTGTGGGCAATAGTATAGACCAGTTTAATCGCATTTCTTTCAGCCTGTACACCAAATTTACTGTCACAAAAAGTGACGCATTTAGAATCCGATATCGATAAATTGTCTCTTCTAGCCACAACTATCTCATTGGGCATTTTCTTTATTTTTAATTTTCTACTAATAGCATTATTGTTATTTCTTATTGATTTTGTGTTTATTTTAGGAATATTAATAACTAATTTTCTTGTACAATTGATTGTCGATTTAATAATTTCAGCTTTGACTTTTAATAGATAATTAAACGAATAAATTAGGTACAGATAATATGCAACAATATTTCGATATTTCATGTAAATTAAGTGTTATGGACTACGGGGCGTTGGAAATTGTTTCATCAACGGGAGGGCGGTGGTCCATAAAAGTTTGGGACCCTCTGGTCTACAGCAAAGAGAGAGTAACCACAGCAGTTGTCCATTCTCATATCATTTTCTTCCTTGTGCGTGAATATAAAAACAAAAACTTAAATTCCGAACTACAAAAGTTTACTTTTTACGATTTTGATAAAATCACGAAAAAAAACTTTTATGAAATGTAGCAAAAAGCTACTTATACCTAGCGTATTCGATGTTAGCGCCAATAACGTAAACTACACAAATAAGAATTTTAAAATTATTTACCTAAACAAATGAAATGGTTTGGAATTAAACTTTTCTGATACTGAAACGGTACTTAGCCGGTTTTGCAAATAAAATAATTAGTGGCTTAAATGGTTGGAGCACATTGGATTATTGGGGAGATCTTTGACCGGGAAACAGTCTCAGTCAGGCAAAACGTAATTTACAAAAAGAAATAACTTACTTTTAAAACTACGGCATTGTTCAAATAAGTGGCTGGTTTTCAATCTGGGAAATGTGATTTAGCCAGTTAGGGAAGGGT
Organism: Gryllus bimaculatus; assembly: GCA_017312745.1. Lineage (NCBI taxonomy): Eukaryota > Metazoa > Arthropoda > Insecta > Orthoptera > Gryllidae > Gryllus > Gryllus bimaculatus. Next base: position 2,033,235 of record BOPP01000121.1, on the reverse strand, counting down.
TCTTGTTTAGAATACAAATTCCGCTAATATCACAATTAATGATGGTCTTAGATTTGAAAATAAAGGTTTGAATTTAGTCGGCAACGAAACAAACGTCTTATAAGTTTAGTCTGATTAGAAACTGAATAACTATGTTGAGTTCATTTGTTAAATATTAAGAAGCAAAAAACGTTTTCACTATTTTTTGCATATATATGTTAAAAAGTTACTCAAATATTATATTTTCAATAAATTAAATTTGCATTTCTTTTTATTCGTACGTTTTCTAAATTACGCTCTTTTATTTTTTGCAATTAACCAAAGAAAAAATATTGCATCGTCCAAGTATCAGAACTGACATGAGCAAAACTAAAGTCGGGTTGCCATTTTCAACACTGACACTATATTTAAATTCTATTTTTTTTTCATTCCTGTAGTACAAGAACACAGGGCATGAACGAATAACAAAAGTAAATACAAATGATATGTAACTCTAAACATTGACAATGCGAGCTTCCGACTGCCACATTCTGCAAGAATCTTCAACCCCAGTGTTATTCGTGGAATCACCTTGTGGCCTCTCGAAAGGTCCATCGCCTTAATGTTTGCCAACACGAGTGTATGTGCAGAACTTGGATATACATTTGTGTTTCTCCTCCCCCCTTCGCCCCTCCCGCCACCCTCCCGTCACACCCGACGCTCATATCCCCAGCAGGACGCGCCTTGCGCCCCTCTCGTGCCCGGGCCGCTTGTTGACTCGGCCGCTGCCTTGCTGTCTGCGTCTCTGTTCCCCTGCATGTTATTGGCAGCGATAAACCTCCCTCCGCCCTCCCTCCTGGCCATCACGGAGGTGCACGCTCAGGCGTACACAGGAAATGGAACGGCACGAAACAGGCTTTAAAGAGCTTCATTCAATGCAGTCTTTCGCCTTAATGCTTTCGGAGTAACCGTCATTTAGCAAGAAGTTTCAATACACGATTTGTAATGTTATCGTTGAAAATTGTAAGTTTTCAAAATATATCAGTTATAAATTACTCAAAAACATTGTTGACATGAAACGTATTTGCTGTACAAGCGTAAATGATATTTTGAATTTTAACCTAGCATTCACTACACAACTGTGAAAACTGTGAAAACCGCTACAGGTTATATCTTGTAAGAGCAAACAAAAAGTCAAATTAGGTGAAAAATTCAACACTGTGAGGAAATTTTCCATTAAGTATACCTTCGTTTCGAATTTATAAGTATGTGCAATATCCTTAGAATATACCTGGTACGTTCCGAAATATCGAAGGTCATAAGTCATAGTAAATGTAGTCAGTGCTTTTATGTTATGTAGTTAAAAATATGCGAGAATGTAAGTGCTATGTGTTTGTTTTTCATTCAAAAAAGTTTTAAAAGGCGAATATGTCATAATTTCTTAGTTTGTATGTTTTCTGGCTCACATTGTTTTTTTCTTTAGAAAAAAATATAGAATGTTCACATTAATTTTACTGCAAGTTCAAATTATTTTATGGAAAGGCGTCGTTTCTTGTTAGGACTTGTTTATTCTTCTTCGGCATTTTTTTCTCCACATCCAGGTGGATTTTCATTCCGTTATGTCCTGTCACCAATACCAGAACAAAGAGTTCGTTCTCTATTATATCAGAATTAATACCTGTAGCTAATATACAAGTTTATATATTTTGTACAAAGGCCGTGAAGCGATATCTTTCGAGCAAGGTTGATAATATTGCGAGCTCGGGAAAGCCACTTAATGGTTGAAGTGAATACAATATTGCACATTGATCTCTAATTTAAATTTACTTCACAGGGAAGTAACTGTGGAATCATCAGTAAGATGGCAAACTGAAACGTGCAAAGTGAAAAGGTCAATCGCAGGGCTGTCACTGTAGGTGCAACATTCGTTGTTTCAGTCCCCAGCGTTACTAAAACTTGGTATTACCTAGTATTTGCTTATTTTATTGATATTATATTATTGCTTGCACGGCCTACTTTTAAATTTCTCGAACTAGGCTTTTAATGTGAAGCTTTTATACTAAAAATGGCATGTGAAATCCTATTTCACAGGGCAGTATGCAAAAAAAGCAGAAAGTTAAACTTTTGCAGAAACTGCGAAAATTTTCTCCCTTCCTTGCCTCCGCTTCACTAAACCTCCTATAGATGCGGTCATGCTCCCGTAGATAAGCGCTAATTACATTAACTTCTAGATTATGAAGTTTACTTTAGTTTTGAAATATGATACATATGTACTTTACGTAACGACAAACATTTGTGTTGTCTGCCTGAATAACACGGGAAAAACAAAAACAAATTTTATCATGTAAATTGAAAACGAAGTCCTCTTCTAATACAGTAGAAGCACAACTAAACTCCCTAATGACAATTATCTACAATCATGCCAACAGCATGAAATGTCCATGTGAACTCTCGTTGTTGCTCTCTACAGTGTAGAATATGGTACACTTAAATAATAGCGAACTATCCAGAATTGCATTCTACAACTCTATTGAACAAAGGATGTATTTCCCAAATCGCAGATACCCATCCGTCGATAACGTAGATCTTTTTTTCAATTTCACTTAACTTTTAGAGCTATTACGTGTGTTAAGGAAATTAGTTGTGACAAGTGTTGTGTTGAGTTGAGTGTTGAGTGTTGTGGGTTGCGTTCGAATAGTTGATTCTCTGTTACTTCTCTCTCACTTGCGCTTAATTTTTAAAATTTCAATATAATTAAATAACGTCAGAAAAGTGTAAACAATTTGATTTAAAGAATACAGTAATACAATTTTTCAATTAGTGACCCTTTGTGAGTAAATCATGGTTGAGAATTTCTGAAAAATTGTGACATTTTTTTCAAAATTACGCAAAAACAATTCACAATAGGGAACATTTTTTTATGACTTCGGTAAAGATCCAATTGTAAAGAATATATTAATTATAGAAGCACAAAATAAATCTTTCCAATAACGTTCTAGGGCATGTTCACCCACTACGTTAGAATTTCTGCAATCTTCGAAAAACCATGATATAATGAAAATATATCTTTTATCATATTTTTTAGGCACAACGATCTGTGTTCGAGCAAAACAAAAACCAAAAAAAAGTGAAGCAAATAATGAGAAAATTTTGAAAATAACCTTCGTATTTTATACGAAGCACCTACAAAATTAAAATATCTATTTCAAAACCCCTATCTCGAGTTGAGCCACATCTATCAGGGAATATCGATTTTGCGAAAAGTCTGTATATATGGTTTAGGTGCTAGCATTGTTCATAGTCGATTGGCCAGACAGAGAAAGGATCTTTACAAAATAACTTTTGCGGTATCAGGGGCATGCAAAAAGTGCATTGTCGCCAAAATGTCGACGCTGTTGTTTTTTAAGCATTAGATATTTTTTTCTCTATCACGTTCGAGTAAAAGTGAAATAAGGCTTATCGGCTTCTACGACTTACCTGGAGAGTTATTGAGAGTGAGAGAGAGGGGTCAAATAGAGGGAAAGGGAAAAATAGAGGGAAAGAGAGGAAAGAGAGGGGGAAAGAGAGGGAAAAATAGAGGGAAAGAGAGGAAAGAGAGAGGGAAAGAGAGGGAAAGAGAGGAAAGAGAGAGGGATAAAAGAGGGGAAAAGAGGGAGAAAGCGGGAGAACGACGGATAGAGGGACAGACAAGCAGGGAACGATTTATCATATATCTAAAAATAACAAATATCAATTAAAATACATACATTTTACACAACATTGCAGTTATACTTCCATATTAATAGCCTCCTGCGATGTGAGAAATGTCTATGGCTTCGTTAGAGAAAAATCTCAAAACAATGAAAGTTTCGATTTTGACTGAAAAATACGAAAATTTGATTGTGTTATTCCCTCAATTCTCATACTGGGCGTGCCAACTGAATTATAAAAGTCAATGCCACACTGCTTTACAACACAACCGACGCCTTGTGACAGGAAGGCTTTAAGGAAGACACCGCATTGAATATTTGCTATTAACATGTTACGTTATGTAACTTGTTTGATACTCTTAGTGTGAAATAAACGTTGTACTGTGCATCCATATATACATTACATGTAATTGCAGTATTGGTGAAAATTGTTGTTTTTTTTCAAATGTTTAATTCACTGCAGTGTTATATGAGAGTATTTTATTGGTTGTTCTTAGGCAGCGCGCGTGCTACTTTTTGGAAAACCATTTTGGGTGGTTTTGTTGAGCAGACATTTTCCCGCTACTGACCACTAGTTCTATATTAAATGTATACTACAATGTAATAGTCCAACAATCCTTAAATAGATTGATATAAGAAATGGTATTCCAATTTGATGTAAAATGCAATACCTGGATACATTTTAGAAGCATCCATAATATCTTTCTTTATGTGTTCTCCTCTCTCTTATAGCCCTGATAATTATGGTGAGCCTTAAAGTAGTTTGATCATTCTCTCTAAATAAAATGTGTTCCCTTTACTTAAACGTAAGAGCTTTTTTTTTATAAACAGAAATAATGCACGTGAATAAATGTATGCTTAATTTTGAAGTACATCACAAATTTAGTTAATCCACATTTTTCTTAAACGAACCATTTTAATACTAACTATTAAGAACATACCACTGATGCGATAAATCGAAAAATGGCAACTTGTACGTTCGCAAGCACATTTGCCCCACTCGAAAAAGAGAGAGGAGGTCTTCAAGCACATCCTCTGAACGCCAGTTGGAAACGAAGCGCGCGCGCCGCCGAGTCAGTGCTGCCTTATCCGAACGCAATCAGCCCCGGGCGAGACAGCCAATCTTTCTCGGGCGAATTTCGGTAGTTAGCGAGCGAAGGAAAAGAGAGGACTAGAAGAAAGGCCATGAGACGGATTTGTTAGGAAGAAGCTCATGTCCGCGTAAAATACGAATGAAAAATGAATCATATCTCAGATTTATACATTATTAACACGCAGCTGGATTTCCCTCGAGATTTCAAGCTCTTCTTGGTTTCATTTAGAACAAAATATCTGCTAGGCGCACGGGAGGGGGCGGGCGGTAGCGGTTTCTGTCACTTCTTCTCTTCTTCCCTTTTCTTTCCCCCCTCCGACACCGCCCTCGTCTCCCCTGTACGCATGACCAATGCGAAAGGAGTGTCTTCCTTACAGCTAATCCCGGCAAAACTGTTATGAATACGGGGACGGGAAAGAGATGAAATAAATAAACAGCCACGTGTTCGAGCTGTAACAATATTTACGTGACGCTATGGTCAAATAAAAACGTATTTGTGCTTGGCAATGAGAGAATGGCGGTATGAGCGTGGGCAGGCCGCGGTGATGGCGGCGGAGACGACGGCGCGGGCGGTGCGAGGGTAGAACAGAGTCGGGGAGTGGTGGCTGAGGCAGTGGATATGACGAAGGTGGGCGTGGTGGGGAAATGCGGGACGGGGCGGGGCGGCGTGGACGCGGGCGCGTCTCTAGACGCTTGGGAGAAGTTCTCAATGAGGGCGTTGGCGGCGCTGGAGAAAGGGCGTCCGTGGCCAGTAGGCAGGAGGAGGGGAAAGGGAAGCAATGGAGTCCAGTTCCAAAGTTGCTACAATGGTCATTTGTAGGTGCATAGTTTCGCTGTGACATGTGCGGGCAGACGGGTGCATGCGTTTAAGGAAAATTTGGAGAAGAGGAGGGGAAAGGAGAAGTAGAGGTGTAGGAGTAACAGAGAGGTCTGGAGGAAACGGAAGAGATAGCGAGGTCTTTCCACCATGGGGGAGCAGTGTGGGAGCAGTGTATGTGTGTATGAGAGAGAGAGAGAGAGAGAGAGAGAGAGAGATGTTAACAGTAGTGCTGGTGGTGGTGGAGGAGTTCGAAGAGATGGTAGTGCTGGCGCTGGCAGTACTGCTGAAAATGAAGATGGTGGTAGGGGTAGTGGTGGTGATGGTTGTGGTTCTGATATTGCTATTGATGTTGGTAGTGAAGGAGGTACTGGTGGTGATGACGGTAATGGTGCTGGTGGTGAAAGGTAGTGATGGCAAAGTTGTAAATAGATGTGGTGGTAGTTCTGGTGTTTGCGGGGGTAGTGATGGTCGTGGTGGCATTGGTGGAGGTACTGGTGTTAAAGGAGGACAAAGGGGACACGGCGAGGGAAGGAGAACGGCGGTGCGGCCGGAAGAAGAGCGCGATTGGCACGGGCCGCTGTGTGCTCACGGGGGTCGGTTGTGCACCGGGAGCTGCACGGTGCAGCAGTACGGCGGCGGCGGCAGCTTGCGATGGCGACGCGGAAGGCGGCGGGGTGGGGGCGGTTGGCGGCGGTTGGTGGCGGCGGTGGGGTGGAAGTGGCAGGCCGGCCTGCGGGCCAGGCGGGCGCTCCATTGGAATGAAAGCCGGCGTTCCCATTGGAATTGTGGCGATCAAATGGCGAATGTTCATTGCTTTTCACTGGGACGTCAAGCCGTGCCGAGTTCGCCTGACGGGCAGCTGTGCAGGCGTATGTTTACCGGCAAATGCACACCTTGCGCACATGGGATAATGGCACATGTCACTCTCCCTCCGCGCGGGCCTGTCGCTTCCGCGTGCGCCTGGGCCGGCGGCCGGCGCGGGGCGAGGGGCCGCGGGTGGCGTTGGTGACGTGCGGCGTGGGCGCGGTGGACGCGGGGAGGGGGTGCGGGGTGAGGGCCGCGGCGCGGAGTGGAAGATGCAGGGTTGGGGTGCGGGAGGCAGGGCGCGGGAGGGACGGGGCGCGCGGGGAGGGGTCGCGGGGAGGTGGCATGGGGTGAGGGTGGGGGGGGCGTTGGGTGGAACGGGGAGGCGGGGGAGGGGGGACGTGGGGTGCAGGGCGGAGGTGCGGGGCGCGGGGTGCGTGGCGCAAGGTGCGGGGAGGAGGAGCGCAGTGTAGGGCGCAGGTGACGGGGTGCGGGGGGCATCTACAGCGGTGAACGCGTCTCGGGAGCGTTGCAAAGAGCGTCGCGACGTTCCACACTTCCCTTCTTCTAGAGAACTGCTTAGTGCTGCTCCTGATACTTCTCTCTTTACAAACCTGTGTTTTCTTGTTGGTCTTCGTATTCTACAATACTACATAATCGAAAATATGAAATATACAAACAAGAATTAAATACATTCACCAATTAGCACAACTCAATTGTCTGTCTGCACTTGGCAGTCTACTGTCGATCTTGCATTTCAGCCTCTCGCGTACAACAACCAGTACTCTTCATAATTGTTGTATCATAATTTCAACCTGCTGGCCTCGCCACATTGACAGTAATTGTAGATGTTCTTAATTGAACGATTGTTCGAAATTCATGTTTTCCAAGTTCTTCTATATTTGTGTTCTCTCATTGGCCAATTAAACAATACTATAATTTCAGTTGACTCGCGTAGCGCTATGTGTTGTGCAATTTCAATAGGACGCGCATGGAGATAGGGGGCAGCGTTATTCACAATGCACGGGGTATTTTGTTACCTCGGTTATTCTACCTAGCCAACCAAAATCTTTATGAAGGATTTTCTTCATCATGAATTTCACAATTTCCGCTCAAAATATTGAAGTGTAAAACATTTTGATAATGAAAGTTGCAGTTTGTTATGTGTTAATAATTTCTATTTGAAAATCCGCTTAGAATTATATCCAAGAGAAACCTGCTCGACTTCGTTTCGGGTAATTTTAACCAATTAGTATTCAGTTTTAGAAGAAAACTACTACTACTACTACAGACGGCACCGATTTTAGTCAACCTCTGGGGACCAGCATTTTTCGTTCACTATATCCAAGGTTCAATTTAACAGAAAATGCGAAATAAAATAGTTTATCCACCATGACTAATTTTGTTTCATTTTTCGTATCTTAAGTGAAATATTCTAACAGTAAATTTTAATTCCAATATTTTTATTTAACTTTAAAAAAATATTTTTTGTTAAGATTTCTTGTGAACATTTTTTTAAATTCTCAGATCCTTTTCCAGAGCCCGTGCTCTCTTCACAGTGCAGCCCTTGCTCTCACTCATTTGGCTTAGCTTCAAACTTTCTTAGTGCTGTTTTTATACCCTTGAACATCTCTTATACTGTTGGAAGGTTTTCTTCATTTGACTCTGGTTTGTCTTCACATTCGTTTATCTTTTGTTATGGAAGACCCTATCACTGCATTTACAAAGTCCTGGAATTTCGTTAGTTTTCATCTCACTGACCGCGTCGATCAGACTTCATGGAATTGCCTTACAAGAGTTGAAACAATTTCCTCAGTGGTACGTACATTCTCTCAATCCCTTTCATTCGCCGTAAATGCTACAAAAAAACTCAAGAGCCCGTCCGTCTGCAAACCCTTTGATTATTGGAATTCGCTGTCCTGAGGCGAAGTTTGTTTTCCAGGAAGTTGTACGAGTATTTATGTTCACTACAGCCGGTGTGGGGGGTCCATTGCAGCCGAATCATCTTATTTTTATTTGTTAAGTGTATAGATCCAGGCCATTGGTTGGGTTTCACTATAACCAAAAGTTAACTATATCAGAGTTCAATATACCTAGAACCGACTGTTTTTGTTTATTTTTGTCAATTACTTTTCCACAAATGTATTAATAAGTTGTACTTCTCCCCACACGTCTCACATAGCTTTTAACTATTTGTGACGTTAAATATTGTCAATAAATACTTTTATATTACAGTACAATATTTACCTAAAATTCATATAATACAGGGTTTTCTACCATAGAATTTTAGCGTTCGATATCTTTAAAAACATTCCCTTTCTTTTGCGTGTATTTTCTAACACCGTATTCCATGTGTCAATCGACCGCTTCGTATTGTGAGACATCTCATTCCACCGGCCAAGTGTCATCATCCTTCCCCTTTCGCGCTGCCTTCCATTCCGCCGTTCGTTGCTATTGTCTTCCTCATCGACCTGCGCTTGCTCCACAGCCCTCGCCTCCGCCCGCCCGCCCTCCCCGAGGGGGCGTGGCTCGGGGTAGAATGTCAGGCCGGCTGCGCACGTGGCACCCAAGCCGCCGCCCGCTAAACGCTTCCTACTGCATTCCTTGTCCTCCTCAGCCTTTTCATTTAATGTCAAAAGCAGTCAATACGATGAGACGTTTGTAGACGTGGAGAGAGGAAAGGAAAAATGTAGAATTCAGAAGAAAGCCAGGAATCTTCTCAGCATATGCTCAACGCTTCGTGGGCACCTAAATCGAAAACTCGTTCGAGATGCTGATTATAGACACAAAGCGTCATTATAGTAGTTGCAATATTTATTAGAATTATACAATGTGAAAAACTACTAATGTCTCAATTATAAAATGTATACAAGTTTGTTATGATACTCATGTTGATGACTTTTATGGTATTTTTCCACAACACACTCTAGGTTTGAGCTACAGACATTTTAAAGGTCTGTTAATGTTTTACAAAAAATAAATAACTTTAACGTAGTAAAAATATGCTTAAAGATAATTGATGAATAATTATTGTTTAAGAAATCATATTTGCCGTTGGATAACAATAATGTATTATACAAAAATAGGTTTTATTATATATTTAAAATGTTCTATTCAGATCTCACTTTTCAACGTGCAAAGGCATTATGTAGCAAGTTGTGAGAATAATTCACATGATAATTGTAGTAACTTTTGTATGAATGCCCGTGATATTAGTAAAGTGAATAGTTTTCATTCCAATTCATTCATAAAAATATTTTCAGCATCATTAAGTACTAGTTAGAATTCCTCATATCGAAAGAAATTATGCAGAATTAAAGATTAAAATGTATATCATTGAATTGTAAAAACTTTCAAAAATACTATGCGGAATATTATGTGAAAATACTTGAAAATAAGTACAATTTCATAGGATATGAAGTTATAATTATCTATATGACAGTTCCATCTTTTTCTATTTAGTATCTTCGTGTACTGCTCGAAGCAACTGCTACTACTAATTATATCTCACGGAGTATATCGCTATTCTTCATAATCGTTGAAGATTATGTACCTCTGGCAATATCAAATAATGCAATTATAACATCAACTCAGGTTAATATACCACTCTCCACACGGGTGAAATATGGTATACAATCATTACTAGACGACTCCAAATTACCAGGACGAGAACAAATCTTATACAATATGTTTTCCCGATTGCAGGTGCGAGGGCTACATACGTGTTCCTGCAAATTGACAATCTCTCAGAGACACTGTGTAGTGTGAAATAAAATAAGATTGCACACGAGTTAAATTCACTCCAGCCTCATACTTAACGTCGCGTCCCGAATATACGTCGCTGTTTCCACTGTTCCACGGGTGTTTATCGGCCGTTGCCTTTCTCCAAGCTTCTCCGCTGGCGCAGAGCCGTCCAGCGTTTTCCGCCCAGTCGGTCGGTCTGTCGCGCGCCATCAACGTCCCCTCCTCGCCCGCCCTCCGCCCGCACTCCTGCCTAATTCGGGCGACGCGGCCGGGGAGGGGGGCACACACGCAACTGTTTTGCGCGATCGGCCGTGCCGAAGCCTCAGCGAAGCGGATTTGACGCGAGGGCGTCCTCCGCGGGGTACGAGAAAGGGGCGGCGGCGGGGACAGGGGATGGAGGGAGGGCAAAGAGAATGGTATGGGATAGAGGGGTTGGAAAGGATGAAAGGGTGGAGGACGGGCGAAGCGGGGACCGAGGGGGATGGAGGAAGGCGAAAGGGATGGTGGCGAGGACAGAGGGGTTGGAAAGGGAATGAAAAAAGGGTGGAGGACGGGCGGAAGCGGTGGGCAGAGAGGAATGGGGGGGGAGGGATGGTGTGGCAGAGGGATTGGAGAGGGACGAAAAAGGGTGGAGGACGGGCGGAAGGCGGGGAACAGAGGGGGTGAGGAAGGCCGAAGGGATGGTGGGCGAGGCGAGGGGTTGGGGAAGGGATGAAAAGTGGAGGTGGGGGCGAGAAGCGGGGACAGAGGGTGGCGCAGGGACAGAAGGGCGGAAAGCGGAGGCGGGGATCGGAGAGGGGCAACTGCCGCCGGCCACCCGTAGCGGGGTTGGCGAGAACGGAGCAGCGGAACGAGGGCGGGGGAGGGAGGAGCTGCTCTTTGCGCGATTAGTTCCGGGTGCGGCGGCCGCGTGGCGAGGCCGCCAGGTTGTGACGTGTGCCGTTATCGGAAAGACTATTTCCCAGCCTTCTTTGAAGTGCCATTGTGGACCTCGTCGAACTGTGGGGCAGTGCGAAAGCCAGGGCGCGGTCGGCGATGCTGTTGCCTCTCCAATCGCCCCTCGCCCCCTTCCCCTCGCCGGCCATTTTTCTCCAACAATCAACGAGCGCGGCGGATTACTTTCCACAAGTAGGGATCATACGTAGGATCCCGCGGCGATGGAAAGAAGATCGATTATTCACATGAAGTGGTTAATTTTTACAAGCATTGCGATAGGTGTCTTTAAATGGCTTCTCATTGGCTGAAACCAATTCTAATTCAATATAGAATAATGAACTTTTGACTAGGACTATGGTTAATTCATCCTCATGTCTTGTGGTGCTTTACACATGAAAAGAAAATAGCATTATTTTCTGGCATTGTCTTTAAACATCGTAAGTGTCAAATGTGTTTATGACTCGTTTAAAAACATAGCTTCTGGGATCAATCATGTAAAAAATTAATTCAGAATCATGTGAAATTTTAAATAAAATGGTTATTTCACCGAGACCCACAACTGCAGTGTGAAATAAGAAAATATGCAGCTTCAGAAATGTCAGTGTCAATATATCCATTTATTGCAAGCTGCGCACTGAATTGTGTTATTTTCATTGTATTTAGACTACTTCCTTTTTAAAATACTTGTTCTGTCTACGGTGAAATCTTGAAAAGTAATTTTATTGCCTAAATTAGGTCTATAAAACTTGCACAAATTCGGCTGCAATACATAATTTCGTGTTTTATTGTCGGAGAGAAAATTATTTATTATTACAAGTCACTAAACACGCAAATTTGTGAATTGATGAAAGTAAAGCACAAACAACGATGTTTAGACATTACACGGATAACACACGCATACAGAGTAAAGTAAATAGTATTAATCGAGCAAATGGGCCGCTACCCAAGTAAGAGCACATGGGCGCGGGATTCGTTGTAAAATGGCTCTCAATGGATTCTATCGCTTGGGGTCTGCGTTCGATACCTGGCCGATTCATGTGGAATTTGTTTTGTACAAGCTCTCGGCAGGGTTTCTCTGGCTTTCTCCATTCGTTCTGCAGCTCATTTCACCACAGTTTCATCATCATTTACCTCGTAGGCTTCGTTGCCTTCATCTACTCATGAAATTATCACTCATGCCCCTGAAAGGCTTCCGTAATAGGATGCCCCCCAAACCACGATAAATAAATAATTTAATTAATTAATAAAAATAAGTAAATAAATGAATAAAATAACAAGCCAAGGATATGTAACATGGTCTTCATACATACATACATACATACATACATACATACATACACACACACAAACAGGCCGTCCATTTGGCTTAACCCTGCCTTTTCGTGTGAACAATACTATGGCGTATGCATCAGTGACAGAATAGCATATGAATCTAATGAAGATACATGTTCAATTAATAAGAAATATATAGTTAAGGCCATTTTCTCACTGATAATATTTGTGCAAAATTCATATTATTTAATTTACCGACACCTATCGTTACGTATACGATCACATATTCCTATTAAATCATTTAGATTTACTAGTAAAAATCTTAATTTCTATAGTCGGCAAATCTAGTACTCTCAGCTGAGAAACAATACAATTGTAAAAGAGTTAAAACAAATTCAATCCTTGCTTAAACGTATAAGTCATTAAGTCTTTACAATGACCAGCGATGATTTTGGAGAACGAGATCGAACAGGTGTTTAAGTCTAGTTTTCTTGTGCTGAATTCAAATCTACAAACTTTGTATTACGTCGAGATTTTTAGAACGCGTAAAAATTTAAATTTTATAAAAGTGTATAACTTTTTTCATATGTCTGTTTGCTTAAACATTCTATTATTTTGAAATATGTCAATTCTAAATTGCTAGAAAATTTCAGTTAAGTATAAAAAGTTCAAAATGTTTCTTCGCATCGTCAATCGTCTTATTCTAATGCAACATACAACATTTCCACGGAATATCAGGTCAATGTAGCACAGATGTCTTCGCTGATACAAAGTCTAATTAAAATAGCATTTTTATTCTCATTGAAAACTTTTACATTCACGAAAAGACCAGATATTGTAAGGAATTTTTAGTTCGCACCAAACTTTTAGAATACCAAACGACACAGACAAATGCGGTGCACAAATGCTAGTCAATATAATGTTAAATTATGGTGAAGAAGAGACAATTTTTTTCAATTGCATGTTTTCATATTTGAAAATTAATTTTAATTTTTATAAGTTGCGAATTGTTGCATTTGACAGTGCTCTCTATAAAGAGATATACAATTTTTCTCGTTAACCATACACCAACAACACACTCTTTTCATTTAAATTAATCTTCATAAACACCAACGTGTTATTCAAAATCAATTCGTGTATCACTACATACATTACTTCTGTAATCACACATAATTCAGGAGAATGTAGTAATTTTAATTGTCTCTCAGCGCAAAGAACTGCAAAGTTGCCGCTAATAATAATATTTCACGTAAAAATTACTACTTCGTTTTAAGTGTGTCGATGCTGATAGGAGCATTGTTACCTGTTTATATCAGTCCGCCCTTTCTAGATCATTGCACTCCATGCCTGTCTGACTGAAAAGCACATATAACAGAATTAAACACAAAATTAATTTCATTATGTTTCGCATTTAGAATTCTTTAAAATTCTGTCAACCTTCATGCAGCTCGTAATGCATATTTTGCAAATGTGTATTCCCGCCTGAGATATGGCTTAATATTCTGGGAAAGCTCGTTATGTATTACCCAGGCCTTTACATTGCAAAAGAAAATTATTCGAATAATGAAAAAATGTCATCTGCGTGATCCCTGCAAGCCTCCCTTCATTGAGTTGCAATCTTACCACTGCCTTGCCTATATATTTACAAATCTGTAATATTTGTCAAAAGTAACTTACTTAACGGTGGGAACATATTTTCATGCAATACTGATATTTATAATTACAACACACGCCGTAAAAATCACGTTCATCAAGTGTCAGTACCAACAGCTCACTATCAGAAATCCACATACATGTACGTTACTTTACAACGCATTGCCAGACGACATTAAACAATTGAAGTCGGTACACAAATTTAAGTTATAAGTAAAATATTTTCTGTTGCATAGCTGTGTCTATACAATGAGACTATTCTGATCATCAAAAAGAAAAATAATGTTTATTTTAACAACACAGTGATATATAATGATTTAGTTTACATTTGTATTGTATAATTTTTTAAACAGACTTAATATGCTTGTAACAAATAATGTACTTCATCTTCCGGGTCAATGACCCCATCTCGATCAATTTTTGGCCAGTTTCTCTGACATTGAGCAAATGCTATTTATTTATTTTTATTTATTTATTCTTTAACTTGTACTCCTTCAACTAGAGTTAAAATGATGAGAAGGGATTTTGGAATTCAAGAAAAAGTGCGCAGATGATCTTCTCCCCCCTAGCTCACATACAGTTTTTTACTGTTTTCTGACTAAATAAACCTAAAAAGAGTACGACGTAGTGGCTCTTGCAAATACGAGAAGGGCAAATTAGGTGAAAGAACAGAGGAAAATTAATTACTTCTAATAATAAGTCGGCAATGTTAAGGAGTTATAAAGTGCTCGGACGAGCTTCAAAAGAAAAGTACAGACACAACGTACTTTTTTCCTTAGTCCACAATTAATTCCGCTTAAAGGCATGCCTCAAGTGCGAGTATCTAGAAGAACCTGGCGCAAACAGTAGGAGTTCCTTATTCTGCTGTCGGAGAACTTATTGTGAACAAGTATTACCAAAGATTAAATCGGAAGACATTTCAAGAAGCAATGTTCTCAAACAATGATTTCAGTTTAAAGAAGATATAGTTATTACCGATGTTTAGGCATCATCATCTGTAAACATTTGTGCCGTCCTGGCATTTAACTTATAACGATAATAATTATTCCCGGAATAATTGCGGTATACTGTTACTCCCAGATTTAATTAGAAAAGCTATGACGGTTCGCAGAGACTTTACTGCTTGTCCTCCATGGATCTGCGATGCTTTTCGGTTTGCAGACCAATTAATGATGGGCCACATATGAACAGGTAATCAGCCTCCCGGCCACAAGGATGGGAGTGGAAATAGGATGGAGAAGAAAGAACCGTATTAGTTTGTTGAAAGATATTAAAACAATATTGGGAGCGTTAAACAAACATAATCAGCGTACAGACAACTCATACATTGGTTTCCAGTCTACGAAGTTATAGTAAGCATTCAAAGAATAAAATCTCACTATTTTTATATTATATTTTGGTTATCCAATAATTCATTTTTGTATTCTTTGGTCATGAAAGTAACTAAAGTAAAAAGAATGACAACGCATATTCGTACGTTCACTTTCAATTTTTTGATTTTTACCGTAACTGCGAAACATTTTTTTTAGTTATTTAAAGTCGCATCAACTTCTGGGTCATTAGCGACCACTATTGCGTGTAACGATATGTTAACTGTGAGGATGAAAGGATACGATGCTAGGGGGCGAAAAGACAAACACAATACAACCATACCCGAGGCGGGACTCGGACCAGCGATCCTTCGGTCCAAGATCGCTACGGCAGAACTGCCTTAGCGATCCCGGCCATCCAGGCCGGCTGCGAAACATGGAATTGAGACTACGTTAGTTTTAAAATAGCCACTGTCCTTTCCCTCATGTAAGGATTATTTCAAACTTCATATTGTCGCTACGTTGTTAATTACTCAAATTGCTAAAATTATATGCACGATTCAAAATTTAACCTCAAAAGTATTTATTAATAGAACCTGGTTAAATTATTGCAATGCAACCCGCAACACACTCAGGTATTTGAGGACTGTACAGTAGTAGATCTGGAAGGGAAGCTGGGCGAAACAGGGTGAGACGAGGGTGCAAGGGTACGCCGAAGTGTACGGCAGGGCTTGTCTGGAAGAGGGGACCGGCCGGACAGGAACAGCGAGGGCGGAGCGGAGCGGACAGAAGTGGGTGGAGAGGGGAGGGGCGGGGAGGAGCTAATCGGAGCCAAACAACAATGGGAGGCGAGGCAGGAGCAGAGGGGAGCGTATAAAAATAAAATTACTTTCATTTTTACTGATCGTTATTGCTTGTTATTGTCTTTGATACACTGCATAACTTAATTGAATCGAGATGATAGTGGTTTCGAGGAAAATATGAAAACAGTGGCATAATACTTCATGTTATCTTATGAGGGGAATTATGAGAAGAAATTATAGAACGTAATTATAGAAGAGAACTGTGAAAAGTCAAATCGAATCAAAATAACCTCTAGTTACTTAGTACATAAATAAAATCTGAACAAATAAAATTAGGTAAAAAATAAAATCATGTATTATCTACTTGGGCCAACGGCTTTCGGTTTTTTTGTCGCCGCTCAATTATTACAACCCTTATAACGCCTTTCGTCAAAAATAACCATTGTTTTACACTTCTGATAGTAGTAATAACTGTTCGTAACAATTGAGAGTGAAAAAATGTATACGTCAGGTTACTTCAGAAAGTGAGAAACGCATATAAGGTTTCATCAAGTTCTTAGCTTAAAAAAATCAAATATAAAAATGTTACCACACACCAAAAGATATCGCATCATTTCATCGAGAACGTGCAAGACGTTTCTTTTGAGAAGGACCTCCAAAACCCGTAGTAGGAGCGACACACACGAAGTCGCTTAGCAAAGCCAGGGGAGCGCGGGCTTCATGAACCCATGCGGAACGCCAGGCGCGCAGCGGTACCCGACCGCAAACAGTCGCTCTGTCAATATCAGTCCGCCAGCGCATTTTCTTTCTCGCTTGGTTTCAAGGAAATTCGACTCGATAAGACAAGGCGCGTCCCCCGCGCGCTCCCTTCGACGACAGGCGCGCATCGATCCTCGCGCCAGCGAACGCGCGTCTCCTAACGTCGCGACGCGCCAGCGCTACGCACGCGCCCTCCCTCCTCTCCTCACTGCGTTACTCCACTCCCCGTCCGCCCCGTGCCACCGCCAGACCCTCGCCAGCTCTTCCTCGCCTACCCGCACCGCTAACTCTTCTCCACAAAACCATTTCTGCGAACACCTTTCCGCCCACCCTCCCCGTGAACCCTTTCCCGTCCACCTTT
>BOPP01000121.1:1973151-2012708 GCA_017312745.1 Gryllus bimaculatus | reverse complement strand
CCTCTCCTCTCCACCCCGCCCTGCCCCTCCCGCGCCGTGCGGTGGGCTGGCACCTCGCGCCTCGCTCGAGCGGCCCTTTGCCCTGCGACCTCTGCCTCGGCTGCGCTGCGCTGCGCTGCGTCGGCTTTGCTTCCACAGTCACACCACCTCATCCTGTTTTAATCTCGCCGCTCAAACACTTATTTACATTGCAGCTCCTATCCGAAGACTAAAATGAATGGATTCGTGGCTTCCAAAAGAATAAGTTTACGATGAGAACATCGTCTAGCGTTAATTAAAGTTCTCGTACACTCAGAATGCGCACAGACAATAGAAAGAATATTATATTTTGAGATTTAAGAATGACGTATAGTAGCTTTGTGACACTTTTCTTTGGAATTGGATTAGGAAGAAACAGAAATCGACAGAAAACATCTCTCTCTTGTAAATGTTCGAGTTTTACACTAAAATGTTATTGAACAATATAGAGTGCGGTCATTTTCAATCGATCCTTGGAATAACAGGAGGTATCCATATGCTACTCTCCACTTATTATTTCATTGTAATAGCAATCGACAGAGCGAATATGGTGCACGTAATTTACGTGCAATTAATCCGTCATATATAATCTCATATAACGGGAATAACGTCGATATTGACGGGGGGCTAGAAGAAAGTGACTCAAGCGACCAGCAGTGACCCAAAATCTTGGCCAAGATTTAAGGGGTCTGTTTGAATAGCACGAAGTTTGAATATAAGAAATATAATCAAGTCTGGTCTTCTTAACCTTAGAGTCAGTTTTCTCATAGTCACACAGCAATAGATAGTAAGGAAAGCTCACAGTTATAATTTGCCTCATCCAGGAATCGAATCCGGGGATGCGCCATGGAAAGCGAGCACGTTAATCAACGAGCCACCCGAGAGGGTAGAAGATTGAGACTAAATTACTGAAAAGACTACAAATACACGGTGAGAATTACGCAAAGAAGTCTGCAACCTCAAATTTTCCATTTCAGTAGATGTTAATTTCGTAACAAATTCCTTTATAAATGAGAAGAAGGAAGGGCGAAAAAAGGAAAGGAGAAAGAAAAGAGAAAGGTAAAAATGGAAAACCTTGCAATCGAACTATAAAAAAAGAGCACAAAATAACAACAAAGGTTATTTACAAAATATGAAAAAGTTCACAAGAAGAAACTCACATACTCAATTATTCGCGTGCTGCTGATAATTGAATTACGAGACATTATCAGTTTGATAAGAAAAAAGAAGATAAACAAAAATGATAGGAAACAATATTACGTTAATTTCAAAGTTCAGAAATGCTATGCTGCTATGTAATTTATTTAAGTATTTATTTTCTGTCGACGTTACTAAGTTTAGCGTACACTCTGATTTAATTTATAATTTAATACTATATTGATAGAGGCTGGATACGTTCTTTCACGTTTTCAGTGTGTAAAGACGTTCCCATTCCACCTTCCCGCGGCCTTAGAATTAGTTCGTGGTACAAACATATGATTACTTTTTAAGTCTTCCCTAACAATGCCACAAGTTGGCTAGCAACCCCTTATCGGTCAAAGTATCTACTTCCCTCCGACCAGCGTAACTTTTGATCCTATCAATGTTCGGTCCGGCTTGTTAGCTTACCTGATACGAACTGGCCTTAGCATTGATGATTCCGGGAGCATCATATGCTAATATCATTAGTCCCGTAAGTATAATGTATGGTTTTATTGAAGGAAGTGGCGGTGATCTTCCCCTGATGGATGGTTAGATCCGGCGCCGATCTACGTGTCGAGTAACGCGGATTTCCCTAACCAGTTATCTCCCACCAGTTGGGCACTGCCTCAGCCCGGGACAAGCTCTAAGCTCTCGAAAGGTATTCCGGCGTGTGTGGTATTGTAGTGCGTGTAAGCGTAAATGTGTGTGAGTAAGGGGTGAAGATAAGAAATGGAAAAGGAGGGCAAAATCACGTACGGCCCTTGGCCCGATTGTTTGGGTACTGCTTTAGCATTCG
Source organism: Gryllus bimaculatus (assembly GCA_017312745.1). NCBI lineage: Eukaryota > Metazoa > Arthropoda > Insecta > Orthoptera > Gryllidae > Gryllus > Gryllus bimaculatus. The sequence goes on along the minus strand of BOPP01000121.1, from coordinate 2,010,712 downwards.
CCTGCTTTTGATGGATTTTCTGAGACATCAATCACAGCAGCCGGCCGCTAGAATTTTCCTCTCCTTTGTACTTAAATAGCGCTGATAGCAGTAGTGCTAAGTACACTGCGACGCCCACAACAGGTATCTACATTACTAATTTCGTAAGGGTGCAGAAATTGAGAGAAAACAAACTGCCTATAATCATGTGAAGGGGTGTCGATTAGGTACATAGGATCTCGAAAATAATACGAAACAGTTTCGAGTGTCCTAGACAAATTGCAAATAAATGAAATATCGTTGAAAATACTGTGCGGTATTCGAATACGCTGGCTATGGTTGTGGGTTTCCAGCTCTTGGCACCGACTAGAATCTATATTACTAATTTAGAATACGCGCAGGAATCAGGAATTGAGAGAATGCGAAGCAGCGTATGGCCACGGGAGAGGTGTCAATGGTTTCGTTAGAGATCCTGCCATCATCTTGATAATCGTCATCAACGTCAAGGCGAAACGTGACTTGTCACTCCACTACGGCATTCTGATTTTCGTTGTTCTCTTCATCTCTGTATAGTTTATGATGTGTAGTTCGTGTTGATGTCGTTCTAAAATTTACGTTCTAGGTCTTCCTCTTCCTCTTTTTGCAACTAGTTTGCAGTCTGAAATTGTATTTAAGAATTGGTTATGTCTGAAAATATGTTCAAAAAATGTTTCTTTCCTGTTCCAAATGGTCTTAAATCGTGATCTCTTTTCCTTCACTTTTTATAAAATTACATAATTAGATTTTTCGGTCCAAGACAGATCTCCTGTATTGGGGGCAAATATGAAATCAATGAAACAGTTTCATTTTTTTAAATGTAAATATGTGACTACGTTATTCTGTTTATGCTCATATTGGGTCCAAGAACTTAATTAGTAAACTCACTCAGTGTGTGTCTGCGTAAGAGAGTCTGCGTCGTGAGAAGAAATGCACCAAAGAAAATGCCGCTCACCATTAAATATTTGTTTTTCACGTGTTGCGTTACGGGAGAAATTGTTATAATCCTGGTGTGTAAAAAAATGGTGTACTGTGAATCCGAATATACTACACGATATTACTGCTGAATTCCCGAACATTGTTTTCGTAAAATATTTGATAGCAGACTGCATAATATAAAGACGATAAAAGAGTATTTTATTTGTTCTTCTTGAACAGTGTGGAGCTATTTTTTGGAAAAACATTTTTTGCTTTTGTTCAGGAGCATTTTTTGCATAGCCTATAATACGAATTTCCATTGCGCAGAAATTGAAAGAAAACTATGCTGACTCCGGTCATGTGAAAATGATCTATGATTCCGTTAGATATCTAGGAACCCAGAAAAAATGCATAAGTAATGAAATACTTTCGACATTGACTGAAAATGCACATATTTGATTGTTATTCGTCAACCCTAATTCAACCCCGTTATTCTAAAGGCTCATTCACAATGCAAACATGAACATAAGAATGGCGTTAACATAAAAATTAGAACTACGTCCATAAGCGGACTCATTCACAATGTTTTCGCATAAGCTTAACACATAAGACGTTAACTTAAAAGCTTGCTTGTTTCAAGCTTCTGTGCTTATGCTTAAGTAGGATATAAGAAATGAACCAATTACAGGGCTGTAACTCAAAATCGAGTATCGAAATCGAGTATCGACGTCGATAGACGAACTAACGCCATATACCATGGACACAGTCAGTACCTCGAAATCAATTCTCACATCCAAGCAATAGTAAACTAGAATGCCTCACAGACAATAGAAACCCTTATTTTGCTTACGTTTCTATCAGACATTGTGTATACTTCATTCTATCACTTATGTTAATGTTTACGCCTATAGTTTATGCTTCTGTCGATGTTGGCATTGTGAATGGGCCTTAATACTGCGCGGACAGACAGAATTCTTATCCTCAGCGCGTTACTCTTACGACACAGCTGACTTCTGGTGACAGGAGGGCCAAGAGGAAGAGACTGCTCGCAATGAAATAGTTGTTATTCACGTGTTGTGAACACGTTTCGTTATGTAATAGCAACTTGTTTTATATTATTGATATGTAAAGAACTGATGTACTGTATACAAACTATATTATGTTATTACAATATTGATGAAGACATTTTTTATTTAAATGTTTAATTCATTTCTGTGTTATACGAGATTTTTTTATTTGCTCTTCTTGAGCAGTATGCGTGCTACTTTTTGCAAAACCATTTTGTGTGGTTTTGTTCAGCAGTAGTTTTTCTTATGCAGGACGCTACTTATTCACATTCACATACTAGTCACTGGTGGGAAAAGAACAAGATTAATTTAAGTTTCGTCACAAAACAGTCCAAACTGTATGTTACGTGTGAGGAGAAGCATATTTAGGAGTCGGGTTGTTAGGGGAAACATTGTGTTGTAGTATTGTACACTACGCCAAAACACAACCGAAAATATCCACACTCTATGATGTTTCCTACGTTAACTGCTAAATTAACTAAGAGCTAGGCAAAACTAGGAAGCTTTACTGTGAAATCCGTAAATGAGGCATTACGATACTTTTAGCCTGGGAGTCATTCACGTCAAATCGAATGAATTCTACGTAAAATTGACTTTGATGTTTTTAATTTTTTTTAACTTTTTGTATCCATTCTAATAGCAAAAACAACTCTCACTTACGTTTTTATTTTCATCATTCGCATACCTTCAGAGAAATTAAAAATTACTAGCGCGCGTACTGCCATATATAAATACTTATATCTTCTTTATTTAAAAACCTAAAGAATTCAAACTATCTTCATTTTATAGATTATAACATGACTTTTTATTGTATTTGTACTAAAATTATAAAAAATCGAAATGGTTTATTTTTCGTAGTTTTATACCTTTTTTACCTTTGCTAATATTTTTATTTTAAAAATATCATATAATTGCCCACAGTTCATTTTACGCTTGTTCAAAATTTCAGAATGTGATATGCATAAATACAGTTGCAATATATGAACTTTCCCAGTCGAACATCCGTCATGTGGAAGACAGCAGCTTCCAGGTTCGCACCGTATGAAGTCAAATGCACTCAGTCTATTTATAATTAAAATGAGAATGTTAGGTAGTAGTTGAAATCGTAAATGTAGTAGTTCAAGTTCATATTCATTCATTCATTAATATACATTTTACAAAATTTAATAAAATAATATGTCGACGAATGTATTTTTGAGAAACTAGTTCCACTTTTTTCATACCGGGCCTCTCTGTTTACGTCTGGTAGATCCGTATGAATTGCCCGCGCTGGGTCCGCCGATGACAGAATGAGGGCTTCGATTTTCAGAGCCAGTTGCCAATAACACACGAAATAAACACTTCTACAAAGCTACAAGTTAAAAAATAACCTGCAGTCGTACCAAGACATTTAAAAATGTTTTAAGGTTATGCAGACTCCACGTTTCATACCGATCTCCACTGTTCCAAGTAGTACTAATATTGAAACATTCAATTATATTTTGAATTATGTTATTTATAAATATCCCTATTTCAAATTTTGCATATTTGATATTCACTAAACTGAGAATACAATATTATTTTACAATAAAATTATATTTTTGAGAAATTTCTAAAATTGTTTTTTTATAATTACTTGTGATTTAACGAATTATTGATATTTAATAATGAAATCCAACAATAAATAGTCTTAAATAACTGTATTTCAGTTTTTAATCGAGACTAATCTCAGTTCTGTACGATCAATGTGGCAGGAGAAATGGGCATTTTTATTTGTTGGTGCGCGCGGTGTTTCGTAATATTTCATGCGACATAAATTCTAAAATAATTAAGATATATTCTAGCAAAAACATTTAAGCCTCTTTTACCCTCAAAACACATTAAAGATGTTTCAATGAATTTCGAACACCTAAAGTCAAAACGGAGTTCTATTTGAGGTGGAATGACTCCTGGGTGACAAAAATCTCATTATTCAATGAAATCAAATAAAATGATGTCCATAAAAATGATTGAGTATGAACTTCACCATATAAAAATAGTATTTAGAAACTCAAAATAATTAATACATTTTACAAATACTTTTAATTATTCTATTCATTCCTTATTATCTTTCTCTCTCTATTTAACGAAATAAAGAAAATTGGATGGTTAATCAATGTTTCTTAGCTATGTCTGTTTGAGTGGTCAATTTCATGTTATATCATAGACGTCAAACAACTAATACATCTCATTTCATTCATGACCACGGTAATACGGACCGTTATAAAAAACATTAGAATACCAATTTTACAATTTATATATTTTTTCATTTACGACGTTTCGATTGTTGTTTCTGATCTCCTCTCGGGGTCGCTCAGAAATATTTGTTTATTACAACGTCATGGCTTGATTTGTGACAAATTAGTCTTGTTAAGGTATGAAATTCTAATAAATAAATATTTTAGACCACACTGGAAGAAGACTTATCCAGCGTTTCAACTCTTATGTGTAATGTTTTTTTGTAAACTTGGTATGTAACAGTTCTTTTTACTCCAGCATAATGAATTGCCTTTTTCGTTACAAATATTCGTTCATAAACGGGCACAGATTACGACGTATTTGCTGTTATGGCACGAATAATTGCGTTAACACTCGTTCAGCAAATTGAAACCCGAGAATCGTGGGGTTGGTAGTGGTAAACGGAACATCCAACCATCGTTTTCTCGCACACATGTCCAATACCCGAGATGTCATGACAGAGTTGTTTACCAAAATTAAATTTCATTGTCTTACAAATTTATAATGCTGTTATACAAAAAATAGTGTATGCAACTTGTTTATAATGTTGCTTTATGCGATTCGTACAAATCTGAAAATTCGGTCTTAACGTCGCTCGTTTTCAAAACATCTACTCATGCAATACAGTTTAACATTATAAACTAATTGCATAAACGACTATTATAATTGTCTGCATAAAGTTGGTCTTCAACAAAATAATATAATTACATACTTGCAGACCTATAATTAACAACTAATATATATTCAAAATTCAATTACGCGGACTATATTTCTCGCTTGGATTAGCGCCATTGTTTGGGGAGGGTGCTACGTCTCATCTCTCCACCTGACGCCTTCCCTCTGCTTCCTCACCGCCCTCTTCTTCCCCCTCCTCGAGCGCCCTTGACCCTCCCTGCGCGCCGCCCCCGCGCCCACCGCCGCCATCGCCGCCGCCGCCGGAGCTGTTCTTGAAGGCCGTCATCCGTCTTGCGCCACACGAGGCAGCGCACGCAACTTGAGACGTCGGGGGCTGACACCTCCCCTCCGCGCGCGCCGCTTCCCTTGATTGGCGATCCATTGTGTGCTTTAGTCGGTCTATATCCTGCGGCTAAATGGGCAAAGTTATGGAAGACTACACGAGGCGCTCGTCCCCTGGAATGCCCTTCCTTGATCTCGCCCGTGATAGAGCAACGGGGGCTGCGAGTTACTGGCTCGCCGGCGGGGCGCCCGTCTTATGCCGTCGCGTAAAACAACCGTTGCTTACTTCTTTTGCGAAATAAAGAGCAACGTTGTATAAATTACGACGCGTATAGTTGAACGAAACGTACGGCTTGTATACAGAGGGGATGCGAGCGGCGCGTAAAAGTAATCGAGTGCAGTTTACTTTCGCTCCGAAGCAGAACGGTTCTCTCGCTTGGAGCTGGCCTTCGTAAATGACGCCGGGTCGTAATGCCTCGCAGACAGAACGTTGCCAGAGAGCTGCACCTGAACCTCTATTTAGTATTGGCAATATGATGTTTTGAGGGTTCTGTCTCAACTGGTTCTTACAAGAATGTACGTGTAGTTGATGTAAATTGATGAATGAAAAGTGTAAATATATAAAAGCTGTGATCTCACATTTTACGCATTGCTCAATTCAGGTTTGGTTGGAAAAATGAAGCACATATTGTACTTCTATGCGTGCTCAAAACTGTCCGGTCACAATTGTAATATGACACTAAATTTGTAGTATATGAAATATAAAATATACACATCATGAAATAAAAAACCTACACTTCAAACGTTCATTCCAAAGAACAAGCTCTTTTATAAATTTCCTGAGTATGGTATTGTAGAAAATCACTCATAATTTTTCTTGTTTTGAAATACATATGTAGCTAAATTAATTTCAGTGTATTGTAATAACAAATAAAATGTTTTAATAATCAATATAATTATAATGTAGGAAGCGATGAATAACATGAATATGCGTAAATGGTATTTGCATGTTCGATGCAAACAGTCGATTGCGAAAACGGATATGAGAAATACGATGTGTAAAGTTATGGGTACAGGAGCCCTTTACATTATTATTCAGTAAACGGTGTTTTCGAGATGATAGGGTTTTCTGAAGGTTTAAGAAAAGAAGGCGACAATCCATTATCTGAGATTTTAAAAATAATTCTCTTGGAAATCTCTTCCACTTTTTTCAAAAGATTCAAAAATGGAAATGCCAGGCTTCGCCAGCTTTCCAAGAGTCTACGGAAAGAATTAAATTTTGTCATAATGATACATATACACATATCCTAAATACATATGCTACCGCAAACTGAACCATCTTTCACATAATTAAGATTTTGAAATGGTCAACAAACATTATGCAGTATTGTAAGCAGCTCAGATTTATTGGTATAATAAAAGAGTTGAAATTTTCTATGCAATTTTAAAAAATGAAATAATATTAGAGTTTACAATTACATTCTTTTGCATTGCCTAGCCCACAAATTTTAAACAACCTGTTGCAACGGAGGCGACTTTAGTAACGCACTTGCAATCTCTAGCAACAGATTCAAACAGGGGAATATAATCTGCGAGACGCTGTAGTGTGTAAAATTGCAGAAGGGCAGAAGTGCAGACCGTGAAAAATCGAACATCGCCGTGGCAAGCCAGACGCGTTTACAGGCACAGACTGCAGACACGGGAGACGCGAGGGGGTGTAATGTCATGACCAGAGCACAGAGCTGGCGAGAGGATCTGGGTGGGATGAGTTGAGTTGAAGCAAGGTGAAGAGGGGGAATAGGAGGACAGGGAGTGGGGGAGGAATTAGAAAGGTTGGGTGGCGGAGGGGGATGTGGAGGTGAGAGGAAGAATGAGGTGGAAGGGGGAGACGTGAGAGTTTGGGAGGCAAGAGAGAGAAGGAGGCAGGGACGATATAGACATGTCACAGGCGAGAGGAGAGGACCAGGTGGCGGGTGGGGTTGAGAGGGAGTGAGGAGGTGATGTGGAAGTGATTGGAAGGGATGGGAGGGGCGGGAGGTTTGGAGGAGGCGTCTGAACAACTGAGGCATTGGAGACGGGATGACGAGGATAGGAACGGTGGAAGTAAGAAAAAATTGGAACGGGAAAAGCAGCGGCTGGCCGATTGGCGTAGGGGGTGGTGGAAGGGTGAGAGCAAGGGGCCGTAGTGGAGGTAAGCGGGCTGAGGGTGAGGGCGGCAGACGACACCTGCGGCCCATTGCACCCCGACGAATTCGTCGGAGGCCAGCCGGCGGACGCATACGCCACCGCGCCCACCGCTCGCCTCCCGCTCCGCTCTCTCTCCCCGCCCCTCCGCCCCTTCCCCTCCGCCGGGTCGCCCGGCGTCGTAGGTGCATAGCTGTCCGATGGGCTCCCCGCCCGGAGGCGCGGCCGCGTTCAGTCTTGAGATCCTCCGCGAGATTTAAAACGGAGCGCTCTCGACGCGATTGGGGCAGCTGGACGCTTACACTTGGCGTGAGAGCTAGTGACAGTGGACGTCGTTGCGCAACACAATCTAATGTAGAAGCTGTTCACCCTCAAGCGATGTCGCGTTGTTTATTCCAACTGGTATTCTACAATCTGAACTGCTCATGTCTATAGGTGTTTGCTGACAAAAATAGTTTGAAATCTATTCAGTACTTAGCCGGGTCAGAATTAGGCTAAAGCATATTAATTTTACTGAAGTTGGCGTAATGCAGAATATTTTAAGAGTTTGGTTTGCAACATATAGTAGTAGGTGCGCAATTTTTGAAATTACAGTGATTTTAGGTTGTGTAGGAATCTGGAGTACTCCCTAGTATTCGTTAACCACTTGCAACAACTGATAATTCAGTTTCAACAATCACAACCACGCAAGAGTGTTTTCACTATTTAAAATCAACGCTTATAAACGGACAGTATACAAATATAATACGTTTTACCTACGTATTCCAAGAAAATCAAAAGACTGAAGCCGTAACTGATAGAGCGGTAGAGGGTCAGGTCAACGATTAGCAAGTTAATTCTTTTACATTTTTTAAATTTATTATTAATTCTACAATTAAGTGAGATAACTTGGTGACAGAATATCTTAACTTTACATTTATTACGTCTTCATTGACTAACAATATATTGCTCTTCAAAAGAATAATGATTTAAAAATAATAAGTGATAATAAGCACTCCACTCTCCTCTCCCCTCCGCGCCGCTCCGCTAGAAGCTGGATAGCCTGCTACGCTTTGTGCGCAGCAAAGAGTCGAAATTTAATCCGCATTTTTCGAGTGACACCCATACTCCTCTAATTTTAGAACCCCTGAAAGTACGTTTCGATGCTCTACGCTAAACCGTTTCTAGATTACCTTGCTGCGAAACTCTGTATAAGTCCCAACAAATCGCGCTATATTCTAACATGGAACGTACTAGTGACATATAACCTAAATTTGACCTCTCACGATACTATTCTTCAGAATGCGCATACCAAAATAAGGATCTCCAGGATTTCCCTACAATAAAATTTACTTGATTTTTCCAGCTCAGTTTACAGTATAGTTGTATTCCTAAGTAATTGAATAACGTGACGCTAGATATAATATTGTTGTTCAATTTGTACGCAGTTTCACTATAACGTCTACCCATACCAAATATGATGCCGTTAGTTTCGACCATGGAGTGTAAGTTGTATGCCTCGCTGCAAAATATCTACGTCCTAGTCTTATTTGAATACCCGACAGAAGATACAGTTATCGGCAAACAAACTTTCTTATGAAGTCAAATATTTTGGCAAGTCACTCTTGAAGGCGAGAAACAAGAGGTCCAATGACACTTCCTTGCGGAATCTCTTACGTAACGCTTGCGGAGGTTGACATATTTTCCGACTCGAACCTTTGGTTTCCTGTGACGAACTAGTATGTTTATCCATGTCACCATTCTCGTGTCTATAATCCTATCTTCTAATTTATAATATAAGACGATATATAAGTTATTTAAGGCGATCGTGAGGAACAACATCCAAATCTTGTGCAAAATCTAATATCAGAGGCATATCTAGATATTCAGACGCCTAAGGCAAGCATAGAATTAGCGCCACTGTCAGAATATTTTAAAATATAGAGTTGAAATTTGTCAGAAATAGAGTTCTTATTTGTTTTAGCGGGTATACTCTAAATAGCGCCCCTTGTGAGTGGCGCCCATACCACGACCCATGTCTGCAATACCGTGGATACTCCTCTGTCTAATACTATCGCGTCAACCCTACCACCTGTATCGATTTCCTCAACTAGGTCCTAAGATGTGAGACAAGCTGACTTTCGTAACAAAAAGCGATTTTGAATCCGTGCTGACCTAAGTATAGCAATTTCTGTCCCTCGCATATGTGAGCAAAAGTAGAGGGTGCCCGTCCTTCCGCCCGTCCGTCCGCCCGCCCTTCCGCCCGCCCGTCCCCCGGCCCGCCGCCCGCCCGTCCGCGCCCGCCCGTCCGCCCGCCCGTCCGCCGCCGTCCGCCCCCGTCGCCCGCCACGTCCGCCGCCCGTCCGCCCGCCCCGTCGCCCGCCCGTCGCCCCGCCCGTCCGCCGCCCGTCCGCCCGCCCGTCCGCCCCCCGCGCCCGCCGTCCACCCCCGTCGCCGCCCGTCCGCCCGCCCGTCCGCCCGCCCGTCCGCCCGCGCCGTCGCCGCCGTCCGCCCCCCGTCCGCCCGCCCCGTCGCCGCCCCGTTCGTTCGACCGCCGCCCTCCCATCCATCCGTCCGCCTTCCGTCGACGCCGTCCCCGATCCCGCCCGTCCGTTCGCCAGTCCTTTTTTTTGTTGGATAGTGTGGAGGACGGTAAAGAGTGCAGTTCTCATTTTCGTTAAAAACTGATTTTTCAAAAATTTCAAAAATTCAAAATTATTTTCGGCGTCTACCTACAACTATAATTATAAAGATACAGATTATTTCCCTTAACGAAACCTGACCCGTAAAGAAAGATTTTGGAATAAGGCTTTTCAGCGTAATTTTGCATGAAAGTACGGGCGAGAAAGTACGTGCTGTTTTAGTACCAGTAGTTAGCTAAGATGATATCTACCCCAGGCCTTTCTTACCCGCATTAGAATGTATATCCATGTAGAGAACTTTGAGAGAACACTCCACTAAAAAAGCTATGTTCACTTATCTTTTAATATACATTTACGCTACAATGGGATATTCGAGATCTCGCCTAGTATGTTTTTATTAAACTTCGGGAAGCAAATCTTTAGGAGGAATTTCCTAGCCCATTCATTCCTCCTCCGCTAGCCATGTCTAGCCGCTAACCCGTCCAGTCGCCGTCTTCCCTCACTTCCCAACGCTCCGCTGCGGTTAATCCTTCTTCAGCTACAAAAACACTCGCTCGAGTTGGTATATTGTGATCTTTATCTTATGGTCAGACGACTCTGGCCAATGTTCTTACCGGAATTTACATGTGAGAGAGCCTTTGCAGAGTTTGCTAATATTGTGTCGGCTGTTAAGGGGGTCTCCTGGTTACGATGTTGGCCTGCCCCTGCCGTTAAGTACTATCCCCTACCGCTCACACTATCACACTCAACGCCTCTGCCCAGGACTCCGCGCTGCCCAGCTCACACTTAGAGGGCAATTGATCGCCAAATTTAGCGCGTGTGGTCTTTGCTGAACTTTCCCTGCTGGATTTTGAAAGTCTCTAAAAGACCAATCCACATTTTCTGCTCTTCAAAGTGATTGTGCTTAAGTGGCTTACTCGTTCTTCATGCGTTTTATCTCTTTTCTGCAAAATGTTATTACCTTTCCTTATACCATTTATAATACCCTTTCTAGTGTAATGAGAGTACCGCATGGTCATTTAATACGCTAGAAATTGCGGCCGGTGGTTTGCAACTCATGAGGGACGGCATACGTGTCTAAACAATCGCGTACATATTTTCTGAACGAAGGCAAACTGTAGCATGTAAAGTACGACCAATTTGTCATATACGGAACGTATACCTTGTCTTAGGTAACTTTTCGTTGATAGCAGATGATACAATTGTGCTTGCGAAAATAGAGCTAACGAATTTGCGGGAAACGAAACAGTAATATATGAAATTTTAAGAAATGGTCAAATTCTTAGCTTAGTTAACGCTAGCGCTCAGTACAAATATATTCACCCAAATCTGCCCTGTGAAATGTTACTAGCAATACGATAATCCACATCCATCTCCCAGAACCCTCACTCTTCCACATGCATTCGTTCCCTGGCATGCAGTCAAGAAAAAGCGAGAGTCTACTAAACAGCCTATTCTAAAAAACATAGAGCATTCGCTTACACGATAGAAGATAGTATGATTGCATGATACCTTCACTGGTGGTATGCAGAAATTAAATGAGTTGATTTAGTGTAAGAAAAATATCTACGTTCCGCACCTTTTGGGTAGGAACTCTCTTGAAACATTCACTCAATAGGAAATATCTGAATCCATTTTCGTACTTCTCTAAACGCTGTATGGAGATCTTGGAAAAGACCTTTAAGAAGTGCAAACAAATGCCGTTGAATTTTCTTAACCATTAGTAGTGTATAGCATGTGACAGCATTTGAGCAAATTGGTTTTCATAGAACAAATCGTATTTCTCAGATTTTTAGATAAAATTCATAAATTTTCTTAATCTTCAAAGCAAGTAATTTTAATTCACATTCAATTCAGTGTCAAAATATAGTTGTATTAACTTGATGGTTTTTTATTAACAGTATTTTCTCTAGCACATGACTTATTTGCTTTATAGCTCTAAATAATTTCTTCCAAAAGATTGCATGTAAATTTAAAAATTAGTAACAAATAAATAATGTAAATAACATATTTCATTAATACATTTAAATATAAAACAATTGTACATTTTTTTGAAATTATATTGGTTGTAGTTTTGTCCGATTTCATTGGAAATATCTCATTAATATTTCTTTCTCGTATTTCTGTCTCTCCATTGAGGAATCAGTGAATATTGTCAAAATTTACTTACTGAAAGGTGGGAATATATTTTCATCCAATGCAAATATCTATAATACGATAATTACACACGACGTAGGAATCACCTTCATCTGTCAGTAACATCAAAAAATCACTTACAATACATGTACATTACTTTACTACAATTTGTCAGATAATATTTAAAAAATATATAATCAGTATGCAAATTTAAGTGTTAGAAAAAATCGTTTCTGCTGTTCCTATGAAAAGGAAACAATACTAACCATCAGAAAAGATCATAGTATTTATTTTAATAATATTTAAAATGTATCTATTTGAACTGTGTAATTTGAAAAGCGTAAATATGCCAGTAACAAGTATTGATCTTCAGTTCTGGGACAATGACCTCCATCTCAATCAGGTTTTTCGTCCATTTCCTTTGATCCATTATGCAAATGCTGAGATGACCCTTGTGTTGCTTCCGGACATAAAGGTAGCTTTACTGTTTGTGCACATTTTCTTGAGCTATGAGAAGCGTTATTAGGGAATATACTTATGTGAATTATCGTTCTCCACATTCTCGGGACAGTAAGTCGATTCCGTCTCATTAGGCACGTTAAGGGCTAAAACCCAAAAATTGTAGGTCCAATGGCGTTGCAAATTGTTTTTAAAACATGACAGAAAATATTGTCTAATCAAATCTGGCCTAAACTCTCCTTGTTACCTGTTAATTGAGTGTTATTATATAGGAACGAAGGTTTTGTTTCCAGAGCTCAAGAAAACATTCGTTGATTGCAGTTCTCTTCTATGACGAGTCACATAAGTTTTTTCTACTTCTTGACGTTAAATGTAAAAAAACTTGAATATGTAAATAAACCTATAAATAAATAAGAATACGAACGTTCTAATTTATCATGATTGCACACATATCTTTCTTCGTTGTGGGACAAAAATCATCATCCATTTCTATGAATAACCTCCCAATCAATCACACAGGCACGATTTTTTGCAACTTTTACTACAGGATTCTTAAGCACCGTTTACACGACAACGCTACCTGGCGGTCAGTCGACGGAATGGCCGCTGTCTGTATTCGAAGAACTGGACTCGTCGATGCGCGGGAGAACAAGCAAATTGCCCTCGGCGCCTGTGCGCTGTCCTGGCTGTGTCCGCGCCGAGAAATAAAAGGGTACGATGACGTCACGAGTTGCTAAAAACGCAGCGTGTACAATTGTGAAAGTTTGTGCAGTTATGCAGATGATATCCTCAATACAAATATGCATTTAATGGTCACTTGAATTCAAAACAATTATTCATTAAGGATATTTACTTGTTTAGCACTGTGAATAAGTGTAACCCCATAATGACATAAACTCTGATTATTGACTTCAGTTTTCTCTTTTAACGAACCATAATCCACATTAAGGAAGTGTATTTAAAATGTTCACTGTGCATCTCTCAGGAAAAGCTGTATGCCAGAACCATTCATTATCTACCCAGAAGACGAAAATTACACGAAGGAGAAGAACCGTTGGAGAATACTACATCCATGATACTGAAACAAAGAACCTTGTTACGGTATCATGGATCTCGTATACTCCAACTGTTATTGTTTTTCGTGTATACCTCTCCTAGTACTTTGCGATTTCGTACAAAAATATTCTGATAAATAAAGCAATAAAACAAGAGTGTATAAAATTAATATTAATTAAACTAATCCGTTTTCGATAATCCCTGGAAACCAAACACAATAAAATTAAAATTTAATACCACTCATTACAAACACACAACTGCACTGCACTGCGCTGTGAGCACCACGCCGAGTTGACACTCCATGTCATATACTGTATACAGCCCTGGTTAAAAATAGGAAGGGCACCGGGCAATTACACAGGACATCGACTGTCCTAAGAACTGTCTATCGCGTTGTCGCCAGGTGTTTACATAACGCTAGTTGCTGTCCTACTGACTGCTCGGCGGCTAGCTGGCCTCTTGTGAACAGTGCACTACACAGCCATAGTGTGTTAATGCTTTTCCATTATCAAATATACACGATAATTAATTGTCAAGGCAGTTAACAAATAACTTAAACTACATGAAACATGCATAGTGACGTTCCCAATTTGTTGCTAAATTATGAGTAGGGATGTTTTCTTCCGAGTAAAATGCAATTAAAAGTGGCTTCAAAATAGAAGTCGTATGTAGTAATACGTCCATGAGTGTGAAACATGCCATTAAAGGAAATCATTTAGTTTTATTTTTTGCTGGGTATTTGTAATATGTTATAGTTCTTCAGCAGCCCCTTCAACTGATACGAGAGTAACAGAAATCCAGACAGAAACCCTGTATTTATCTTTGAATGTGACATACTGAGATTTAGTAAATAGATTTAAATTATCATTCAACAATGTAACTTGGAGAGGCCAATATGAAAAGAGAAAAAAATATTTAAAAAATAAATTACTCTTATAATTAAATTTAGATGTAATTATTACTATTTAAACTAATATTATTATATTAATATTATAAAAACAAGTTGTTCACGTCTTTTTATTGCCGAGCCCTGGGCTCCCCGCTTTCAAGAAGCCATATCAAATTACGTTACTCTTCGTTTCTCTTAATTTGGAACGTGTAGAATAATGACAACACATTGAATCAAGGGCTACAATATAAGAAACACATTTAATAATTCATTACACATATGGAACACATTAATTAATTCTAGTTGAAGTGAAAGTTCTTTCTTTCTCTAACAGTCTTCTTAGGGTAACAATTACAGGGTTTTTTTCACATTTACTCAAAAAATGTTTCTCAAATTTGTTCGAAATGCTACCACTGCGCCCGCATGAGACACTTTCCTTCCCGCGTAGCTCGGTGTTCCTGCAAGCCCGGACAACGTCCCCTTACTTCGCTCTCATTTCTCTTCCAATTTCAGAACGAGATGTACTATAGTATATTATAGTACAGGTTTTTATTTATTTAAAATACTAAATATGTTCTCATTTTTTAACCTTGCGTGATAGAAAAGTTTCAGAGTGATTTTTGAAGTCAGTGTGGTCGTTTCCTTTGAAATAACCTACTTTCATCCTGGAGGCATGAACACCTTGTGTAATGCGTTGTTGTAAGTGAATAATATTCGCTTACTACCCAAAGAAACGCTGCCCCTCCCCCAACATTTTTCATCGTTCATAGGCACTATGACCTGTATGATGGCCTTCAACATTCCAATTCCTCTTGTATGAAGCTAGCCTCTCACGCGCGAAGCTTTAAGTCTTTCTCTGGACCCATTGCCCAACTTTCCTTACCTTCCATTACGTTACCTTCCAATGACGTTCCGGCAAATCTGTTTTATTCCGTTCTAGCAATACGACCGAACCATTGCCATCTTTTCTTTCTGGAGGTTCCAACGCAGTTTGGTTGCTTATAGACTTCTTTTAGTTCTCGATTTCCTCTGATCCTCCACTCGTGTCCTCCTTTGTGCAGAGTGTGCGCCGCGTGTTCCGTGGACGAGCTCTCTCCCTTGAAAGCGCCCTTCCTAGGCACAAAGCCGCGCCCTTCCAAACGAACTCGCTGTATAAACCTTCCCGGAACAGCTTTTCTGCAGTTGCTTGCCAACGGCTCTTCAGATGTGATCAAGTGCTAAGCCCACCTTTCATGTGATTCCGAAAAGTCTTCCAGTTGCACAGCGAAAGGGATGATGGCACGCCCCATGGACTGCACAATGAAAAGATATTGAGAAATTAGGATTTAGGCATAATTGCAAGAATATCAAGCCATACAGTTATTCACGGTCGTTGTAACCTTATTAAATACAAACGGTTACCCCACCCCACGGTTTCTAAAATCTTAGAATTTTCATTCGCATAGGAAACATTGCTTGAATGGCTTTTTACTATCCTTAAAGGACAATTTTAATACACGTTGCATATATATTAGTGGGATGAAAGTAAAATCTACTTTATTATTTATGTTGAAGTGTGCTTTTTACGTTCTTGTCTACTACGTACTTACGTAGTTAAGACTACGTAGTGAACGCTGCCACTGAAAGTGACGATTGTTCGATAGAAAATCTCATTGTGGGCCCCTCATACCGACAATGTGTATAATTCTTGCTCTTGTGTATCGTTAATTACTTCCTCTAACACGTTGTGTAGTCAGAATTAACATTTTGTGAGTCCTCCATACTGAAAATTTGTTTACGGCAAAACGTTTGTCTGTCCGTCTATGGGCATTGGCGTCGGAACAATTCAGATGATTTACTCACAAAATTATATTCTCTGCTCTATCTGGCCAAATGAGTGCCCTCCGAATTTAAAATCGATATTTTGATTTTTCTTGGTATTTTACATGAAACCTCAACATTTTCAAACTGTTTTAAGACAAATCTCCAATTTTTTGATTCATTATTTTCTCGTAAAGAGCAAAGTACTCTTATAATAATGGTGCACATCTCATTTTCGTTGAACTCTCGTAATTAACAAAACTTGCAAAAGTTAGAAGATTTTTTGGGCGTTTTCCTACAACTACTATCTTGAAGATAGACATTTTTTCCTCAAAAGTAATCTGTTGTTCTAAATGAGATCTTTAAAAGAGGTCCCGTACTATTTTGAGAATATGATTAGTTTCCTTGTATTTTTTGCGTGAAATAATGGCAAATAAAAAAATTGTTTTTTCAAAAACGTCTCTAAATTATTTCTTTAATTCTTTCTCGAACACATCAAAGTACGCTTACCATCTGTATTTTGTGCAAATTGAATAAGGTTAAATATATTTGGCGTCATCCCACAAATACAATATTGATGATAAAGATTTTTCTTAATGAAATTGCAGATTAAAAGCAAACTTTCCAAACTGTCGGTAATATTTATATCACAGAAGAGTGTATATTTTGTTTTTATGACAATAATTTATTTCAGGCGAAATGTAACAACCTTTTGTGTCCTAATTTTTTTTACATCATCAGGTTACTAGAACAGATATAGAAAACACTATCATATTATCTTAGTGACAAAACTGACGTGGTTTAAACATTATGCAAAAGATTTATAAAAGTATTATAAATTGTATCACTCATATGCGAAAATCTAACATGTGAGAGATAAAAACACAAAGGTTAGAACATTCAAACTCTATTCTAAATTCCAAGAATAAATATTTAAAATGTTTAAATCTTAAACACGTTAGCAGGAAATTAAATCCATAAGAGACACTTACCTTTATAATGTGCAAACAGATTCTCAGCCTCAAACAGCGAAAGTAAATCAGCTATAATGCGCTCGAGGCAACTGTGAAATATTTGCTCGTGTTGACTCTAGGGATGCAACTAAAGTAATGAACAAAGCCCAGAGTACTGGTATAACCTCACTACGACGTAAGAGCTAGCAGTGTGTGAAACATTACCACGGCAAATATATATAAACGTGAGTAAAAAATATTTTCATTTCGAGTCAATCATTATTTTATACAAGATATCGTTTACATTTGTAAAATTCAGTGGCCTCGAGCTTATTTTAGCTAACTAGGACAATGTTGTTTTTTTTAATTTGCAACTATTTCAAGCAGAAATTACGCGAAAACTACTCAATTTTAACAAACGTGTTCTTATCTTCTTTAAAGAACTTATCTTTAAGAAAATATTTCATTTGAGTAAAAATATCTAACCTTCAATATTGTTCTTTTGCCGTGTTAGCTTTTTTCAATTTTTGAAAATACAGTGTTCGCCGAAATGGTACCAGTAATAATTTGTATACTACCCTTACATTACGATACATATGAGGAGAAATTTTGAAGAAAAAATTTGGAGAGGTTTTTGCGAATTTTTTTTTTAAATTGTCTGTATTTCACGCGAAATTACGTGAAAATTATTTATAATTCAAAATATTGTACATGACTTTATTTGAAGATCTGCCTTTAAAGAAGAGATATGAAGAAAATAGTATCTATTCGATATTGTAGTTGTAGGAATTTCCGAAAAACCTTTGAACATCAAAATCAGAGATTTCAACAAAAATGGGGACTAAACCATTCTTCTAAGCGACCTTTAAGTTATCGAGGATAAAGTTTAATTAAAACATTTGTAGCCATTTTTCAGAAAACGTTTATGAGACTTAATGTAAAATACCCCATAAAATCAAAATATCTTCTACAACATGGTTTGGACCTGGTCTAGCCCGTTCCGTCTTCGTTCGGGTTGAGCTGCTACTTCCACCTCCTCGGTCTGTCGGGCCCTCTACGTCCTTGAGGGTGCTTATTGAGCAACTTCGAAATCCAATCTCTAGTCATTCTTGGCAAGTGATAAAACCAGTTTGACCTATAGGTGTTTATTAATGCGTTTAACTTCTGTTCATTTAATGAATCTGTAATTTCAGTATTTCCTTTTTATCTAGTCGGGTGTATCCAGCAATCTATTTTAGGAATTTCATTTCTGAGGCTTGAATTCGTGAAGTGGATTTTGCTGTTAAGGTCCAGGCATCAGAGCAATAGGTGATGGTTTGGATGTCCATTACTTTGTATTTTCATTATGGATTCAGGCGTTCGTTTATTTCTCAATGTTCTTTTAATAGTTCCATTAATATAGTTGAAGTTGTAAATTTAATTTTTTGGGTCGTTTCCGCGACAATATATATATATATATTATATATATATATATTGTATATATATCATATATATATTATATTGGTGACGTACCGGGAAGCGTACTTTCACGACAATAATTGTGCAAGGAGCAGTCATTTTCGTGAAGGGGGTTCTCCAGAATTTGGCGCAGCATAGGAAGATAAATCGTTATAACTTTTTGCACATCTAAATATTTAATGATCAGAGACAGCTTTACAAATAGTATTTTAAATCGTAATGCGCGGCCTTGAGAACAAGCGTACGGTCAACGCTACTTGATTTTAAAAACACCTGCTTCCTCTGGAGGCGACGGTGACCGTCGTGGAACGGCGGCGTGGCTTCGGCAAGCTTCGGTTTGCTCGAAGTCCGCCGGATTGCCTCCTCGGCGACACTCTCTGGGCCCAAGTAACGGCGATGATTCGCCGGGGTCCACCAGCCGGTTGAACAATATTCACGGGTATTGAAGCACGCAGGTGAATGAGTTCGTGCGGTTGTTCTAGTCTTTTCAGCAACCTTTCTAAACTCCGCGCGATTCTCGTAAAGCACTCCCATTGTTATATTATACCAGGGATATTATAACATCAGCCACTGCAACGATTTTCCGTCTTTTGGTTTTCATAGTTATGGTGAGCAATTCTCTTCTCTAACATCGTGACTGTTAATCTTTATAAAATCGCTGGTTCACTTCAGCGGCCACACTCAGTCCGGACTGGGCACTTAACAAGCGACAATAAATCTCTGTTCGCTGACACTGCCCGTTCGGTGCTCACTCGAGGCTCTCGCGCACCACTAACGGATCGCTGCCTCGCCCGTATCCCCCCCCCCGATTTGACCGTTGGGTGGCGGCGCGCGGCGCGTTTACTGCGCTGATCAACTCAGTACTGTTATTTTAATTTATAATTGGTGATCATTATATTTTCTAATTACGAAACGTTCTTCGTTTCAATATACTATTATATATATAATATATATATATTATATATATATATATATTAAAATTATTTATATAATATATAATATATATATGTGTGTGTGTGTGTGTGTGTGTGTGTGTGTAACAGTGTTAGAACCTAGGTAATTAAACTGGGTTACCAGCGTTATCAGCTTATTTTCTACTGCTATTTTTATCGGATGGGATGTTTCCCTAAAATGCCATCACTTTTGATTTTTCCTCTGATATTTCATATTGTAACGTTTCTCGTGGTGAATTAAAACTCACTGGTATTATTTAACAAAACGTTTATTCGTGAACAATTATACACTAAAATCTACTGGCACTAAAAACTAGTTGGTCTGTTTACAGATATATTACACTTAATTATTTTTCTTTACATACGACTCCGTTCTCTTGATTATTTATTTACACACTTCACTTCTTACACACTATTTATTTACACTGTTCTCTTCTTCTGTCCACGGTCCACTGCACTGACCCCAATTCCCTGCGCAGTCCACACTTCACTGCACACACCAGGGTGGGTTCACTGCACTGCTGTTTACCGCGATACACACTTCACAGCTCAGCTTCCACTGCAGTCTTCAAACCGCTGACTGCTGATTCCCCACTGCACCACAGTTCACCGCAATGCACACTCCACAGCACAGCTTCCACTTCGGACACACTGACGGACTGACTGACTTCTCTGCTACTTACTGACTGCTACTACTCACTACTCACTACTCACTGACTCGCGGCCGCCGGCAGCGGCGCATTTATACCTGCCCGGCGCTCGTCTCTAGGCATCCGGCACATTCTCCGCGTTTCCCCGCGACTCGCGAATCGTCCGGAACCGTCCAGTTCGGGGGGAAGGGAAGTGGCGCCGGCAGATGACGCAATCCGCGCGCGACGAATTCCGACAGGTGATGCAATATACGTTACAATATTTAAACTTTTAATTGCAGTATTTAAATTGTATCTTAGAGTTTGGACTTCATCTTCAATTTTTGCAATTAATATTTAATCGTCTGCATATAACATTGCACTGAAGCTCTTACAATCTATATTTACCCCTCCTTTTATTATGTTTTGCCACAGTCTAACTGCTTGGTCAATACATAAATTGAAAAGGCCTACTGATAAAGGGCAGCCTTGCCGAACACGTCAGTTAATTAGTACTGAAAAATTTTGATTAACCTTAATTTTTGTGTTTTTATACAGATTTTAGGTAAATGGCAGCTCTTAGGTGAAAGTATTCCTCTCTTCTTCAATACAGTCCAGAGCATTATTCTTATCACTCTGTCAAAGGCCTTAGTATAATCAACGATCAATAAATTTGACGTTTCAGCCATCTTTATCGTGATCTTTCTCATGGCACAGCAGCCCTGAGAAAGACCACGATAAAATGGTCGAAACGTCGGCAACACAGCCTTCGACGCGGCATCACCCGGACGGCCAAGATCATTCACATGACTCCGGTCGCGGAAGCCTACGACTTCGAACAATAAATGTGTTTCTAAGTTAGGTTCCTTTCGTTTCTCTATTAGTTGTTTTACTCAGAAGATTTTGCCCGTGTAGCTTCTATCTTTTCTGAATCCTGACTGTTCCACTAATATAATGATATCAGCGATATTATTTATCCTCTTTCCTAACTATTTTGTACACAGTAGTTATTATACTAATTCCTCTGTAATTCTCTGGATTTGTTCTGGCATCTTTAACTCTTACTTGGAATAACAGAGGCCACATTTCAATCTAGTGGTATTACTTTGTATTTCCATCACTTATTGAATAACTATAGTAATTTTTTATGTAAACTTTCCGGTCATATTGCACATCCATATTATTTCCATATTAGTTCCATATTAACTTTGTCCGTTCGACGTGCTTCCAGTTTATACTTGTTTTTAAAGTATCTTGAAGCTCTTCTTTTGTTAAGGGATCGGAATTTCTCAGTTCTATTTTTAAACAGTTTCTTCAGTTAATTTGTCATCTATGTCTGTATCAGTCCATAAGTTTAAATAGAATTATTGCATTCGAACATTACTCAATACTTGTCTTTTATTGGTTGATTATCCTGTCTTGCGTATAAATTACATTCCATTTCAGCTACGTATTATCCCAGTGAGTACTATTAAGGTAACGTGTGTATTTTTTCACTGATGCTCTTTTTTTTTATATTTCAGTTTGGCTTTCGATTGATTTATTTCCTAACTATTTAAGAAAGGCTTCTTTTTTGACTTTGATCAGGTTTTAAATTTCTGCGTTCCATACTCTCAAGTCCTTTTCCCTTCGTCTACATAATTGTGGGACCATAGCTGCTTCTGCATTTCTGTAAATGGCGTCTTTCAATTGATTCCATTTTCTCTTAATATCGACATCTTCAGAGAGATTATTTACATATTGATGTATTCTTCTCTGATATAGGTCTTTTACAGATTCTTCTTCGAGTAGGTTTATCTCATAAACTTTCTGACTTTTGAGAGTTATTTCAAGTAGTTAACCATCTACGTTTTAGAGCGATGGATGTTCTTAAGAGTAAATTATCACTGTGTATGTCGCAGCTTCTAAAGAGCTTGAAATCTTTCACTAAATATTTCATCTTTTGATTCACTACTACGTAGTCAATTAATGAACATGTTCTCCGAGCAGCCCAAGTACATTTGTGTGTATTCTTATGCCTGAAGAAAGAGTTACTGGTCCGTATCTTGTTAAATAGTGAAAAATCTTTTAGTTTATTTCCATTTCAATTACACAGCGTTTCTCCGTTGTAGCCCATTACTTCAAAACTTGGAGCATTCAATTCTTCCATTGAAATCTCAAGCTAGAACTAAGTAATCATTTTTATAAACAGTGACAAGAACCTGTCGTAGATTGTTATTATATTCTTCTACTTCTTTATTCTTTTCCCCTTTCGGATATTATGCGTTCACTAACGAATTTATACGAGCTTATTCTAGATTTCCAGTTGTGGTTGATGCGAATGGCAATCGCAGCTTTTCTCGAGTATTGATGTTCACTCTGCTATAAATCACTATGTAATATTGCAACCCTTGTGTTCCGAACAATTTTTCTTCGTTTCGCTCCGAAGTTCTTTTCTCGTTTTTTCCTTATACTTACCAGTTGTCAACACATAGGTGGGGCCTGATTTAACTGAAGCTTTTCAGTAATTCATAATTCTCCTGGGTACGCTACCAACGCATTGGAGGGTAAGGCTGTTTAAGGACTCCCGCCTCTCACAGCCTACCGTTTTGCCACTTCTTATACTAAACGCTAGAAGCAAACTTGCCTCATTCGCCTTAGGTAAGCGTCGTTATCTGCGGCATTAAGGTCTTTGCCGCTGTTACCCCGACATGGATTGTAACTTATTGGACCGTTTCCCGAAATACGTTCGGGTCACTCCAATTCAGCAGTTACACGCCATTCTAACATTGTCAGAACACTCTATCTCTCGTCTATTGGTCAAACTATCCGTTCCAATTTCGCAGGGCCTGAAGTTCTTTTATATCGATTGGGTAATATCATTTTTTTAGAAAATTTTCTGAACGATTGTGGCGCTTGCATTGACCACAGGCAGACAGACTGCCAGACAGGCAAAGACATACAGGCAGACGGACAGACAAACAGAAAGAAAGACACGCAGAGAGACAGGCAGAAAGACAGATAGACAAACACGAAGAGAGACCGAAAAACAGACAGAACGAAAGATAGACGGACAGACAGAGAGACTGACGGGTAGACAGACAGACAGATGGTTAGACAGACAGACAGACGAACAGACAGACACACAGACGGACAGACACACAGACAGACATACAGACAGACACACAGACGGACAGACGGGCAGACACACAGACGGACAGACAGACACACAGACGGACAGACACACAACGGACAGACAGACAGACACATAGACGGACAGACAGACAGACACACAGACGGACAGACAGACAGACAGACAGACAGATAAAGCAAATTCTGATCACATAAACATTATTTAGTAGAAAGTAAATTAAAAAACTATTTATTGCTACCTAGTGAATTCACACAGAAAAATTGGACAGGATAATATAAAATGTGAAAGTATTCAATGTTTCCTTCCACCTGAAAACTTGCAAAAAATTATTTGTTCCCTTTCTCCTCAGCACGATTCTTTTGAATTTATCATTTATTGTTATTTGGTTTATATTCAGAACGTGTAATTTACAGCATATTTAAAGTTTAATAGTCAGTTTCACATAATCAGCTAACGTTTCGTAATTTTATATTATTTATAAATTCTCTTTGCCTCTCTGTTTAAACTGTTGAGCTTCCTGTAGATACTTCAGAAAACATAACTGTCTATGTGTACAGAGTACATACTATATATTTTTATACACTTCAAGAGTGACTAATATCTGTAGAATTTTCTGAAAGAGCAAATTGTCTTTCCTTATTTATAATATAAATTTATCATTACACTGTGAACTTTTAAGCATATATTATGTCCTTAATAATAAATGTTTTGTGCACGAATATTGAAAGACTACGCGACTTCTTGATTTTTGGCTCAGACGTCATATAGTGTAACATACTGCGAGCCTCGTGAAAACTCCTTAGCCATATCGACAGCGATCAACGTCATAATCAGCTAACGTGTCCACGTGGAAACCAACTGAATAGCTAGATTAAAATTTCCAATTTGGGGTAAGCGGTGATCGTTCGTTGAGCTTTTAAATTCTTGCATTCGACGCATTTCAACGAAAGCTACGAAAAAGTTAAAAGCTAAACGACTCTGAAATCGCGTTGATGCCTTTCATTCATGCGTTTATACTGGCCTTTTCAGACCGTGATTACGGTTTACTGCGTATTTATACCCGAAGATAAATTAGCCAAAAACACCGTAACGCTCTGTACACTGAACAATATGCAAAAAGAGTTTGAAAAGGGTGAATGATTGATCTCTAGTGTTACCATTTCCTCTTTGTTTACATGCATCCAATTTACTAAACATACATAACTAGACGGTAAAATGATGTTGACGAATTTATCCAAACGAAATAATTCATGATTTGCCATAAATGATCGTAAATTTTTGGATCATGTCGGTGTTGAGTGATGCTGGGTACGTTCGACTCCCTTTTATCCTTGGCTCTACTTCGTTTTGTTGATTTTGGGGGGAGGGTTTTGCGAACATCCGCACTCTCGTCTCTCAGCCACCGCTGCTTTCCGCCCACAAAGAAACAAAAGGTGCGTCTGCGCAGATCCTTTAGAAGTTTATCGTGATTTCGGCAGCGCTGTTTCTGGAGCCTTCGGAGTGCGAACACTTTGTGCGAGATACCTCATGCGTAAGACAAAATTAAATTTCTCCCGGACGTTATACAAATTAATTTGGTGATATGGAAGGAAGGACTAACGAACCTCTGGGGTTCTCTGTGCACAGCGCCAGTAATCCACCATTGTCTCAGTTAATAATTAAACCTGCGAGGCAAAGGGAACGCAGCTTATAATAGCGTTCTCCTTTGTGGCGTTTATCTTCTCAGGTATCGCCCGCAAAACAGTAGGCTGCGATGACTCGCCGCTGGGACAAGAGAAAACTATTAAGATTAATAGTTACGATGGACATGCGAGAGATTGTGTTTCTTTGGGTTGCTGGACGCCGTCGGCACGGTTTCGTGGCCCTGTGGAACACACGGTGCAGCTGATTTGTCATCCCCGGTATTCTGCTTAATGTGGATGCAAAACAGTTCTCTTCTTTTGGCCGTTTTACTAAGTGTTGAAACCAAAGTATTTGCTATAAAATGAAACAACTGAGATCAATATAATCCTTCATACAAATCGATTCGCTACATCGATTTTGTATCACACATCACATTTGGATGTTGATGTACAACGTAGTTGTTTGTAACAGTAGTTCTACGAAAACATTGGTTCTTTACTCTGGCAAAAGCCGACGCAATGAAAACCTTTACCTTCTTATTTCTCAGAATGAACTCTTATGTGGCGTAAGACAATCTGCAACAGAGCCGTTCATACTCCCGCTATTCGGAGAAACTGTATAGGGCTCAGCTCTCTACATTGCTGTGTACATGTTTAAAAATGTATGAAAAGGTCATCTTACAATTTGAAATTTGTTTAACTGAAATATCTTTATTCTTTCATTGTTTCATTTGATCTGATGAATAAATAAATGGGACGTTAACATTAAACAAGATATTAGTTTTCGAAAAACACATTTTTTTTTTGTTTTCAACATTTTGTGCATGTAGAGAACAATGCACTAAATTTAAATCACAGGAGCTATTTTAATTCAAACATTTAATTTGAAAACGTACCTGGCATTCGCAGTTCGTTTGATGAAATATGTTGCCAACTTGACAATTCCAATAGTTCATTAGTCGTTTTGGCAACCGTATGGCGACTGAGGTGCACAACACTTACACACACTAAAATTGCAATGGATTTGGTGAGTTTAGTGAATATTGTGAAGAACTGAGATAGACGTTTACAGGGATGTCGTGGACAAAGACTCGTGCCTAACAATGTTCAATATCAATTTTGCGTTGGACAGGCTCAAGGATATTCCAAGTTATCGTCGGCTAAGGCCGTGCCTGTCAAACCGCAAGAGCTACTTGCCCGCCTGGGAAGTCCGCCGCTCCTGCGAGCAGGAACAACCTCCCCCTATCTGCGCTCTCATTTTCCCTCCAAATCCAAAAAGGGGAGTTTACGAGCAAGATGAAGCGGCGCGAGGGGTGAAATAGTGGATACATACGAAATGCCAGATTTCTTCTATGAAACAATCGAAAATTGAATAATGACCGCCAGATTGTTTGCCAAATTTGTTCCATCAAACAACACAGATTTAAATGATGATTACTTTCTTTACTATTAATTACGGTTTCATGTTTATTTTCCTTTTAAATTCTGCCTTGTATAAACATATTGCCAAGGGGCAGAAATAAGTTGAAATGGCGAATTATTTCCTCGTTTTCGGTTTTTGTTAATTTTATTAAATCATTCCGGTTTTTGTAGAATACAGCAATAATGTGAAATACATTCATAACTCTATAAGTTACGCGTACGGATTCTCGCGTATGGACGAACAACCCTTTTAACGGAAAAGAATCTTTGTCTGTCAAACCTCCTAAACTGAACGGAAGAAGATAATGTATTTATTACACTCTTAAGAAAACACAATCTCAAAATCAAGCTTCTTTCGATTCCGAATGTTTAATTTTACTCCCAAATGACAATTGGAAATCCGACTGACGTATTACCTCATAATATACTTTAATGTTAATATGGTAAAGGAAATAATCTCTACAAAAGTTTGGCAAACAACTTGACAGTAAAATCGTATCTTCACAGACCTCTGATTCGAACCCCAGTAATCAAACCAGAATTGAGAATTTATCTGATGTTACTTGCATATTCCTAATTTTCTGATGTTTTACATTCCTGTATATAGCAGTAAAAAAATAAAAATTTAAGTATTTTTTATGACTACCCTTTGTTCTCTTCTATTGCCCCCCTTTTCCCTCAATTAGTAGGCTTCCTCGTTTCCCATTCCAAAATGATGGCTGTCACCTAGCTGTAACCAGCATGTTTTGCCGTTTTCACATTTTTTGACCATGTTGTGAACATTCATGGGAGATCCACGTTGCTTGGGCAGTACGTACTTTCTATATGAATTTATATGATATTATTTGTTTGTTTTTCCACTAAATTCACTGTACACACCCTTTCTTGTGTTCAACTTGTGTTAATTTTTCATTTCTCCATTTTGATAGAGATCCACTCAGGATGGGAAAAGTATTTTCCCGAAAGTTAACTCTGGAAAAAAATTAATAAAAATTATTAAAACTTTTGTGGGGATTATTTCCTTGACCATATTATGGATTACCACAAGATATCTGCTACCACCACGGAATTTATACTTTAATGTGTCATTTCTTTGCTTTAGAAAAAATAAAATGGAAATTAATAGCTACAATTAGGTAAATAATTGTCCACTGACTTCCCTAAAAGATTGTCATGAGGCAGGTATTTAGTGATGTACCGCCACCCCGGACTAATTTGTACAACCCTTAATATTAAATCTCGGGGACACTTTCTCTAGACGCAGTACCGCGAACCCTAGTGAGCTAGTCGCCTTGCTCACGATCTCACAAAGCCTGGCCTAGGCCAAAGGGTCGTCATAAAATTGGACATGCGTAGCGAATCGTTTATTCGCCTTCGGTTTAGAATGCAACGTCATTCGGCTCGCAGATGCGGGTTTCCATTCAAACTTCGACCTAAACTGAAGGCTGAAGTCATGAAGGCTAAGTCAAACCACTCAGCCCGTTTCCATTCATGAGGATTGTACTGTAACAGAGGACGAGTAAAAATGTCGTCGGGTTGCCGTAAGTGTAAAATAAACAAATACAAAAATATAACTCCGGAGGGTAAAGATATTCGATGCCAAGACTCAAGACTGAACAAAGTATTTATTTTCCAACGAAAGTCAAGGAAAAGTTAAATAATAAAATATATTTAAAAAATGTAAAACACACTTTACAGTATAAAAAACATATAATAAAAATAATAATTTTCTCGTACAATTGACTAGCAATATTTGGCGCGAAAAACTTGGCGCTTATTTGATAAGCCATAAGCTTCGCTACTAACATTTTGTAGAATTTTAATTTAAACTTCACTTTTTATTACCATATGTTTTTCACATTTTAACATCTCTCGACCTGGATACGTTCAAACGACAGCTAAAAACATATTCCAAGCATATCTTCCTTTAAAATTCTGGTGGTAGGATTAGATATTACTAATCAACAAAACTTACATATCTTTGACATGTGTCTCCAAAGATTTGAATTAGTAAAATTATGTATTTACTCTTGAAATTCACACATATGCGAATGACCTAAGAAGTTGACTTTCACTGTTTCTCAAACAAGCGATTCAACTAAAAACCCATCCGCTAGTAAACAGTGTTCTCCAATTAAAATGCGTAGATGAGGAAACGTTCCCTGACACAGGAAAATGTTCTATACAAACTGCATCCAAGGCCTTATTGGAATACCCAAAACTTAGAGGCAAGGGTACTTACCATCTTCTGCTCCTCGGTGTTGCCAAAAAACCCGCCACGACGCAAAGCTTTATCGCCGAACATTAGAACCCATGCACATCAAATTTGTGCAGCGCATTTACTCATGCGTTTAATTGAAGCTAAGAAAATAAAAATACGAAGTGGAGTTGATCGTCTTTACAAACATGTTTACTTTCTCACCGACTGCGTACTTATATAGTAAATAGAAAGTTTTGTAATGCCGCAGCGCGAAGTGGCGCTTTCTACACGCTATGATTGAGTTTCGTTTCATAAGATTTTTTCCTAATATTTGATTATACTTTATACCATGTGATTAACTTTTTTAAAAATCTTTGTATAGGTACCTTCATTAGGGAATACTATAAGAGATGGAAAAATTCTGAACATGAAAATCAGACCTACGCAATATTATTAACCGAAAGATCCTTTCTTCGAGCTATTCTGATCTATTCGAGCAAAAAAGTAAAATGGAAGCTCTTTCGAGAAAATCTGTGTTGTGTATTTAAAAAAAATGTAAACTTTCACTCAAAATTATGCCAAACAATCATATTTTCAAAATAATGTACGTATTGTTTAAGTATATTATTTCGAAGAACGGGTTACATTATGAAAAAGTGCATCTATAATAATGTTCTTGCAGAAGAGGTCCAAACTAAATTTTTACATTTTCGAGATTATAGAGATTTTACTGATAACAATTCACCTGTTCTACTTTTATATGCGTATTTTATTTGTTTTATTCGAGAAAACAATTGTAAGAAAACATTTGAGGCATTTTTGAGAAAATTTCGAAAATTTCCTATTAGTTTCATCCTAAGTACCCCCAAAATTAAATGATCCGCTTTAAAATTCGGGGTTGCGTTTCACCCACATTGATCGAGGAATATTTATTTTAGTGAAAATTCTGTGTTCGACTCAGGGGCAGTGCCCCAGCCGCGACAACCTCTAAGCTCCCGACATGCGTGGTGGTATAGTGCATGTTAGTGTACGTGTGTGTACGTAAAAATGAGAATAGGACGAGGAAGAGGAAGGAAAGTTCGCGCGCGTCAATGGCCCGTTGGATAAGGTACTGTTCCGGCATTCGCCTGGTGTTGGCACTGCGGTGACATCAGCTGATGCCCTGAGCCATCCTTGGCAGTACGAATATATTCTCTGCTTTGCTTTTTATAACTTATGTTTTCTTTCATAAAAACCTCATGTAATTATACTTTTGTCTTTTGCGAACTTTTTTTCGCGTGGGCGTTGCAGTAGTTTTGAACTCCGATTTAAACAGTGACACTTCAAGGTCATGTCAGTAGCTTTGTTACGATTAAACTTTTTGGTGCTGAAGCTTCCAACTGAAAGACAATGATCCCCTTTCCTTCCAGCTCGTGTCCTTGAAGTGCCTTACGTTTACATCGGAGTACAATGTCGAAAATCCGCCACCTCCCGCACTCGAACCCTAAAACCACCTTAATATATAGTTTGTTATGTGGACGTAATTTAATGTTGGAATCCCGAGCTTGTTCTATAAAAATATTTTCTGAAATCGCTGCGTAAACGTGAACGTATGTTCTATGCGCTCCTGTAGAAGGCGTCAGTCGCTTCGTGCGGGCCGCGTTGGACGTGGCGGTGGGGCGGAGTTAGGACGAGTGGGTGTGGGGGATTAGGCGTAGGCACGATGAGGCGCGAATTTGTCGCGGTGCCTGCTCTGTCCGCGCGACCGCCCGAAAAAACAGAGGAAGCCCTCTGAATATTTAGATGGATACCGGATGAAAACGTGCTGGAAGTCCGTGGCATGTAGGTGGTAGCGGCATTCTTCCCTGGCATTTGACACATACTCAAAACGAACTTTTTCTCTGTAGAAATTGACAGAGGGTATAGCTTCGAGTTACGAAAGGATTAGAAGAGCTATTTGGAGGTGCGATTTTTTTGTATTACTTTTTGACTTCGTTTTTCGGGAAGTCGGTGATAAGAAACATGGAATAATTAATTGTTGATTTTATAGTACTAATTAAGAGGTTTAATATATCATATATATTTGATTTTAGAAATTACTTCACAAATTTATTACTCATCAGTGTCACAGGTTACAGTAAAATTGTCCTTCATGAATGGTCATCCTCCATTTAGAATCAGATTTTAACGTGAGAAAAATCTTCCTGCATCAAATGATGGAAAGGGAGACCAGATTGCCTTTAAAACCGTACAAGTAGAGTTAATAAGCATTGATTTTAATGCTTTCAATGAATGAATGAATTATTAAAAAAACCTACTTTTTTATTTTGTTCAAGAGTTTGAGAACTACAGTAAAGTGTCCCGCGACTGACTTAACTGCTACAACTACACGTGAAATAATGCACTAAAATCTCTCACATTGTACTCTATACTCTACTTTCTTCACTGTCACGAGCACATCATGTTTACAGAATATATTGCTGAAGGCAAGACATATTTAAATAATTTGAATACAAGTTTTAATGTACGTTTGCATTTCCGCGAAGTTTAGGTAGACAGCTTATCTTTTATTTCACTTCATTCCTTTCCCGAGACTTTTGGTGTGATTGGAACTCAAAATTATTGTGCTTTTTAAGTATACAATAAAACACAACAAAAATTAATTAGACGATTCTTGTTTCTACATATAGAAACGTGAATAAGTCTATTTTTTCAAATTTTAATTTCGCATTACTTTTTTTAATTTTTTTTTAATACCGCGAAAAAATCAATTTCGCATTATACGCATTGAATCGCGAAAACTCGTGAAAGAAATTGAATTCTGACATCCAATCTTTCAATTCGTCAAGAAAACACAAAATAACTGTAGTTTCATTTTCGTTTCCCTTGTTAATATGGAAAAAGTTATCTTTAGCTAATAAAAAAAAAGTCACACGTGTTATTCGAAATATCAGAAGTGGAATATATCGCAGTTCATTACATGTAGAGGTAACCTAAAAACAGGTACCCCTACACAGCAACAACTCATTTTTTGTATTATCTATAACGCCGTTAGATTTTATAGTATGTGTCGAACCCCTTTTTTTCTACGAAGGAGAGAAGAAGAGAACGATTCGAGAACTTAGACTTGGGACATCACGCTAACCATTAGAACGTCGCAAACCCGGACCCAGACCGACGAACATAGGCAGACGGACGGATAGACTGGTAGACGTCTTCGAAAATTAACATTCTTTCGGTATTAGGGACACCTCAAAAGTATATTTCCGTCAAAATCTGAAATTCTATATTCTTTTAGTTTTTTTTTTAATTTATTTATTCAAAGGACAGTAAAAACTGAGGACGTCTGACGTATAAGGGAGAAAAAACATCTGCATACGTTTTCTGAAACTCCAGAACATCTTCCCAACATTTTAACAATAAATGGTTGAATGTTGAAGAAAAGTTTTAAAAATTCTCTGTTAAGAACTTTGGAAAACTAGACATATTTGCTCCCAAGTGACAGAAAATTTATTTGCATCGATAAACAAATTGCCGATTTTAATTTTTTTATATTGCTAAAAAAATAATCACACAGCCCCGGCTCTACTCCGACCACTTATAACAAAAGGTGAGCTCAACAAACGTGCACATAGTGAAGATACAATTATGTTAAAGATTTTACTTTTAACATAAATTTGTGTACCGATTTTAATTGTTTAATAGCTTGTGGCATTGCGTTGTAAAGTAACGTACACACTTTTACACAACTTTCTCCGTATTTTTTTATTCCAGAAAGCAAAAAGTAAATATTTCAAGAGAACACTTAGAAAACTCCATCGGTTACTATATATTTTTCGATACCAACGTAAAATATTCGAGGTTTGTCAGTCGAAATTGAGACCCAAAATATTAAATTAACGGCCTCCACAGCATGCTCCCTATTAGTGTGTTATTTATCCAGTTATGATTTCTCTCTTTACTAAACATTCTTTGGAATATAATTGCAACGTGGCTGATGACCCAAAAATTGGCTAACTCCAAAAGTTCTGACACCAAAAAGTGCCTAATGAAACTTCATTATTGTTTGAATTAAAGTGCTTTGTGTCATATTCACATTTATTTTCTTGTTTTAAGTCCCCTCGTCATGCAATTCTATTAAATCGAGATGGAATGCTGGTAAACACGGATGGCAATACCGTAAGAATCATTAATATACATTATTACTCCGTGCTCCGTGCGGCGAGGCTCGGGGAGCGGGAAGTAAGTGGATCGGCGCAGAATCGCGACGGAGCGCGGCCGCTGCCTCGTGACACTTTATTCAACTTCCGCTGGGCGGCGCGGCGTGTCCTCCGTGTGTCGCAGCTGCGTCCTCGGGCGGGAAGCGTTCGAGCAGCAGGGCGAGCTGGCGGGGAGGGGGAGGCGGAGGCGCGGCGCGGCGCGGCCCGGCAGTGCGTGATTGCGAGGACCGAATGTTTAAGAATCGATGGGCGCGTCGTTCCGACGTGCGCCAAATCGGAGGGACGTCCCCCCCCTCCCGCTCACCACTCTTCTTCACATCTCCCTCGTGGCAGGCTTGAAATACGTCATTACAATGATATGTCAAAAGTGCATCGATCCGCTGTGCGTTGTTTTTTATTCGAGGTCAAAGGTCACAAATTTGGCCGTTTTTATGCGTAATTCTGAAACAACGAGGCTATCGAAAAAAGATTCAGACAAGTTGTAGTTCGTAAAATTGTCTACAAAAATATTCTCAACATTTTTCTCCTACAAAGCATCGCTTTCGAGATATCGTGACTTTTAGAAGCGCAGGAAAGTCGTATTTTCGACTAATATGCAGACATTTCGAACGCACCTCTGAGGTAGTGTACACGGCGCTTTTTTTTTTAAACGTGGTTTTCCAGTAGGAATACGTTCACAATATATTTTGATCAAGGGAAATGTAAATGGACAACTAATTTTTTGATGAAAACATTTTTTTATTTAATTTAATGAAAGATTTTAACATCAAGAAAATTTACATATCATTCAACTCAAATTCTTGCATAGTCACCTACAATTTTTCTTCATCACTGTCTTCTTCCTCTTCTTGCTCGATTTGTGTAGACTGCTCCAAGAAGAGAGATATATTCAGTTATATCCTCAATCAAATTTTCGAAACAATTCTTCATCTGTTGTATTTGATTCAATGGTTGGTGCAAGATTGGTCTTGACAATTGGTACACTTTACGATGAACAATACAATCCAACTTTTCTGCCCCGCAAAAAAAAAAAACTTTGGGGTTTTTTGTGCAGCCTTTTTTGCATTACAAAAATTGTATTGAGTAATTTTTTCGGAGAGGGGCAGTAAAGTCTGGGATTGGCTCCAAACTATTATTCATCAATTTTCCAGACCAATCTTCAGGGTTTTCTTATTAGATCATTGCCTACCACACTTGCACTTGGTAAGAAAACGAAACAAAGTGTTGTTGCAAAAGCAGATGTTGGAGGGAGAAAAGATAACTGCACTTCTTATTGTTTTTTGTATTTTTCACAAAACTCAAATTCTATACTTGTCTATCGATTCATTTTTTTTTTGGAGCTCCATAATAGAGCAGGAGACAAGAATTTCCATTGGCTGAGGATAATCTGCTGACGATTAATATTGTAAATACTTTGGTTATAAATCAAGTCTCAGTTTTTTCAAACAAGTTTGAATACTGTATTTTTCCTCTTTTTAAAATTGCTGATGTCGTATGCAGCCAGTTTTCGCATGAAGGAATATTGCATTTTGGGATATGCAGTTAAACTTTGTGAGAAGAATATATTTTGTTGAACTTGAGCTCTCCAGGTTTTTAAAAAGTAAATGATCTTTCAACTAGGTGTTGTGAGTTAATATTATTAACAAATCTACATCTTCTCCACAACGATAGTTGGATTTGGTGCATGAATTGTTCAAAATGGCGGTTTCAATAAATGAGGACATCAGCGTCATTTTGAGCTTGTTTACAACAAACATTGCAGCTGCAAATCTTCACATATACATCGAATCAAACGAGATTTATTGTGAGTATTAGCAAGAAACTGCTGTTGGTTTGTCGCGAACAGTCATTGGATCGTTCAAAACGATATCGACGATGAAGATTTTTGTTTGGCTGCGACGAGTTGTTCTGGCAGCTTTGATATTTTTTGTATAATCAGTGTAAACCGTCAAATATTATAGTAACGTTGTGACCAAAGTGTCTACGAAAAACGAAGATATTGTTCAAATATCCCTCAAATGTTTCTCTCGATCCACACAACCGATGCAAACAGGTATCCCCATCGATGAATGTAGGTAGCTTTGCACTTTCGATATCAATTTCACACATTCAAAGCAAATCATAAATGGCTGACTTCTTGTGTCTTTACGCATTTCCAATTGCATCAAGAGGCGATAAAGGGTAAGGGGCATAATTCGTATCGAAGAATTTTTTCAAGCTGCATCTTTCAAATGTTTCGTATACTCATGCGTGAAATAATTAATACAGGATCTTTGGTACTCTTCTCATCATGAATCTTCATGTACTGTTCATAGATAATAGAGGTAGTACTTTATCAGCACGTTTCAATTTAATATTATTAAATGTTTGGCCCATCATTTTACTCATAGATGCAATACCCTTCACGAGCAATTATGGCAATCTGATTTATCATTCTCCGACGACTCATTGCCAATGGACATGATTTGTTCAATTCAGGAAAAAGGATCATGTGACCGAAACCATTCACGAAGTTTCTTGAATGTCTCCAGTATCCTCTTTAGCGGGATCCTTGCATCGCATGCTGATACTGTCGTGTCCATTCTTACATCCGCTGAAAATCCTCCAATCTTTCACACACGTATCATTGCATGCATGCCATAAATCATTTACTTATGACGCTCTTCGCGTACTTCTTCCTCGAGCAACACCATCCATCTGTTTTCATTGACTCATCATCGTTGCTCAATTGACCATATCCGTTGAATTCCACAACTCAATTTATCAGAACGTCCGAATTGTGAAAAATCCCGTGTAAACTCTCGAAACCTAGGATCATCAATCAGTTTTCCAATTGATAACTATCTGTAGATAGTAATGTGCAGATTTGGCATAAGGAAAATGTCCTTATGGTGGAAGTAAGACAGCATTTCTCGAATGGCTTTTTCAAATGAGCTTTCGCAATCATCCACTACGTTCAGCTCTGTATAAACTCCTTATGCAATTGATTACGATGTGAAAATATTGCGTCACAATTTGCAGTTGGTCACGGTTGTCATATCCTTTATTTTTTGATGAACTGCCTCAAGTAATGGCTGCAGCCACTCATCGCCATTCTCAATATCAACGTAGGAAATTGTGTTATCATTATAAGGTCTACAGTATCTTTGTAGATTAGCATGCATCTCGTCATCGATGTGACAAGTTCTCTCTGATATTATTGTTGCTAAAGGTGAGAGATGGAGTAATGTGTGTGCTCTAAACTGCTCTTGCATAAGCATGGCCTTCAACCATTTTGTCTAATGAATTAGTGGCATAATATCAAAGAGAGCACCTATTTTATACCACTTTCCCTGCATTAATTGCCATTGCTCCAAAAAAAGACATGAGTAAATGGAAAACCTCCAAGTCTTATTACGATCTCGAATACTCAGATCCTTCAGGTGCTGCTGATAACGAGTTTCTCGAGCTTTGCATACAAAGCTGATCAAAAGTAATAATGCATACATCGTGATTATAACGTTTTTGCATTTTCCAAGCGCCCGAGTAAAGTTGTGTAGATATATTGTAGTATACTTGCTGGTTGCTGAATGAATGGTAAAAAAGAATTTGAGACTTTGAAAATACATATTATGCGTTAAAGTTCAATTAAGTTCAACCAGGTAATAAGTAAATTTTCATTTCCCATTTATAACCATAAAATATCAACTTTTTTCAGTAAAGATACTGCTGAGCTACTTTCATAATCAATATTTTGTGCAAGCTATTTTACTATACCACACTGCGCCCATCATTTGATAGACTTTTATCGTATATGAGCTTTTGCTGCAAATCTTTTCGCTGAAAGGACTCTGTTTCTCGTGATTGGTTTTCGGCTATAACTGATGCTTTTGGAGTTATAATTTGAAATGATACCCATTATGTGAGGCGTATTAATGACCGCTAGGGTATTACATTAATGTCAGCATTGTCTGCGCATATTGAATAATTGTTTGCCAGTTTCTGGTGTAGAATATGACGGTGGACGAGAAACTGCTGCTGCCATCCATACTCTAAGTTCATTATACGATGCACACAAACCAAAAGATTGAAAAAAATTTGATAAAAGATCTTTTATCGCAAAACCGTGATAAAAAATACTGAGAGACCCAATTGTAACGTGATTTGAAAGACCTAGGCCGACAGCAGCCATTAAACAGTGGCTGACATTTTACATATTAATTTCAAGTGTTCCAATGTTGCATCGTTTAGTTTTTCAAATTATTTGCTTCTTACACAGTAAGTCAAAGATTCTGGATATCAACTATTGGATATCTTCGAAGCCACTGAGTAGGTGGGGATAATTATCAGTGTCAACACTATCGACTGCAAATATCTTCTCGAACGATTGCTGCAGCTGCTTCAAAGTATTGCTCAACTTCTTCCTTTTTCATTTTGCTTTTTATTCTCATACCAAGCTTTGCTGAGGACGTCATGCTTGATTTCGATGAAGGCAAAGAATGTTGAACTTCCCAATTTCTCAGTTATGAATGATTCTATTACATACTCTTAACTGATTTTGATTAATTGTTCTATTAGTCGATCGATGGGTTTTTGCAAAGATCTTTCAATTCTTGTATTGAAAATTGACAATCATCATGATTTCAATAATGCAA
>BOPP01000121.1:1945764-1965900 GCA_017312745.1 Gryllus bimaculatus | reverse complement strand
TTCAGTTGAACAGCCACACCAGCCGCTAGCAGCATGTGCATTGGAGCATAAGTGTGAGAAATATTTTAAAGTGTCATAAAACAACAATTTTCAACCGGGACAACCAAAAATAACAAGACGTGTACACAATGCATCAATTTAAGTGAAACCCTTTAACATATCTTTAGAATGTTTTGTAACAAGTTATTTTGTATCTGTTCATTTAAAATTCCCGCATAATATTGGAGACGCGAATGTTGCCTGAAGCTGTTTCGCGGAAGTCTCATACGAATGCGCAATAGCTTCAGCTCTCTCTTTCCACACACGCTCTCTTCCATGATTCCCTCGCACGCTGAGGTGCCCCGCCGCATCTATCTTCGCGCGGACCGAACACACTCCAACCCGGCCAGCGGGCGGGCCGGGCGAGGCGGCGGGCGGCTGCGCGCGGGCGCGGGCGGCGCGCGCGGGAGGCCTGGGCGCGCATGGTGGTTCTCCGTCTCACCGCCCGCGCCGTGGAATCCTAATGCCATCGAAACCCGAGCGGCAGGCTGAACCAGCTCGCGATCAACACATCACCTTTAACGTATCGACGGAAATCCATCATCCGCTTAAATCTCGAGACTCATTCCGAGGAATGGGCGGTCGGGCGGGCCCCACCCTTTAGGCCCTGGCGGCCAGAGCGGGCGAGCGGCATGCGACCAATCGCCCCACGTGCCGCGCCCCTGCCGCCCGCGGGCCGCTTTAGGCGCCCCACCACCTTGCAGCCCCCCCACACCGCGCCGCCAGGCATTAGCAACTTCCCTCCATTTTAACCACCTCTTTTTTATTGTTTATTTTATATAGTATACATTTGATAAGCTCAGTTACACGAAAAACGACTTCATTTGCATTATTGGCGTAAAACTAACTATTATATACTACATCAATCTAAACTACCAATACTAGGTGACTCACAGAACACTCTCAAAAAACTGATAAGAATAGAAATATGGCAGAAAACAATATATGTATCTGTTTTTTTTTATTCTGTTGGGTTTTCACTTTGAATTTATCCCATGTTAATGTTGTATTGATGAATAAAGTTAGGTTTTAATAGAAATATATTGGTAAGAAAAGGAAAGGGAAACAGTTGTTTTTAAAAACATCAAGGTAGCGTTGACCGGTGCGCTTGTTTTCCAAGCCTGCGCATTCGATTTGTAAAATACTATTGTAAGTGTTTCTCTGATCATTAAAATATTTAGACGTGCAAAAGAATTTATAACGATTATCTTCCTTAGCTGCGCCAAATCCTGTGACCCATTCACAAAAAAATGTTTACTGTCCCTTGC
This sequence comes from Gryllus bimaculatus, assembly GCA_017312745.1. Classification (NCBI taxonomy): domain Eukaryota; kingdom Metazoa; phylum Arthropoda; class Insecta; order Orthoptera; family Gryllidae; genus Gryllus; species Gryllus bimaculatus. The sequence continues at coordinate 1,964,593 of BOPP01000121.1, read as the reverse complement.
ATTTATTGTCGTGAAAAGTACCGCTTCCCAGGTACGTCACAAATATATATATATAATATATATATATATTATTATATATATATAATATATATCGTAAATGTATGTATGTATGTTGTCACCCAATCAAACAAAAAAAATCACTGTTTAGCGAATAATCTGACTCCGGTAGTTTAATTACATAATATCGGCCAAAACTATATTTATGATACAGAATTAAATTTTATTATATAATTTAGTAATGTTTTTCAATTCATCAATATTTTAAATTCGTGCAAATGGAGTTTAGTAAATTTTTTCGTGTCTAGATGTCCCTAATTTTTATATTTCAAAATGCGTCAATTCTCCCTTATTTTATGACTGAACCTTTGTCACTCTAATACAAATATAATTCCTTTAATTGCCAACATATAGTTATAAACGAACTTTGATAGAAATGAACAACTCGAACTATGGCTGCGCGAAATGCTTGTTGGGGAAAAATCCTCCAACGTTATAGGTGGCGCCGAATCAAGCCATCAGCAGGGAATGACCGACAGACACCCCTGTGTAAAAACTTGAACACTACAGCTACGGGCTAATACATTATTAGGTTCACGCGCCCGAATAACCATCAATCAGCCGTGGCGTCGCGGTAGGTTGCAGCGCCGCACGCATTAGGCCTAGGGCGCACGCGGCCGGCTGGCGTAGGGCTCTAAAGCCTTGAAGCGCCGAATGCGGTTGATAATCAGATGCGGAGAGGGAAGCCCCTCAACCAACAGGAGATGAACGGAAAACAACCAGCAGCTACCTTGATTGTCTGCGCCAGTGACGCGAGCTAGAGGCGAGTGAAGGGTTGCAACCGCCAAGACGGGACGATACCAAACGGCTGCGCCCGCGTGCCGAGCGCGCACCGACACGCAGCGGCTATTTGCGAGTCTGTGGGTTGGCAAACGAGTCCAAACGGACAAGGGAAGCTCTGGAGGTCACGTCTGATCCCCCGCATATTTAAAGCGAGCGCCAGCCCTGCCGGCCGCGAGATGCCTGAGCAGGGGGATCTCCATGTGAAATGCACCACGTTCTCTACCCATATGGGTTGCCATGTCACATGCTTTCGGCTGGTGGATGGTGTGTTCTTTGACAAAGGCTTGATGGCATCATAGGCTGCTCACAGAGAAGTAACTGAGCTGCCTACTTCAGAGTTAAGCTGCAGTTGCGTCGCAATAATTTCCTTATGCAGTTTTGCAAAATATTGTATAGATTATGAAGTGTAAACACACCGTAAGTAGAAAACTCAATGTCTGTAACTACTTTATCCTGATGATTCACTCTACAATCACAGGATTTCCTGCTTGCAAAAGATGCAACTTTCGGCTATCGACACCGGGTATCTCAATTAAGTCTGACTCGGGAACACACATTAATATTTTACCACTAGCCATACTTGCCGGTACCTCGGTCTGTGGTCAGCAGACTAACACAGACCATCCGCAAAAACACACAAACATAAACCTCACAGACTCGCACCCTTCCGACCAAGCGATGAGTCGGCCACACGCTCTAGCTGACATCGGCCATCCAGTCTGCCTTACATCACATTCGCAACGTGCGAACATGCATTTTATTGAAACATTCGGCCAGCTCTTTGACAGAAACCATTTAGCGCCGTTGTCTCGCTTCTTTCCAAACCGGTCCAGCCCGGCCGTGTGAGCGCAGGCTTCTCTTACCAGCGATGCGTCCCCGCGCTGTGCCTTGCAGGCGAGGCAGCATGATGGAGAGGGGAGGAGGGAGGGGCATCGAAAGCGAACACGGGTTATTGAGCCTTGAAAACGGCGCCCCTCGCATCGAAAAAAGGCTCTTGTGACGCAACGCGAAGCAGCGGGCGCGCGTTAATCAACTTCCACTTCGAACGACCCGTATTGGCGCCGCACACAGGCACGGCCGGTGAGCGCAGGGCCCCGCGAGCCGGCCGTCTACGCGGGTGCCAGAGAGCAATAGACATCTGCTTGGAAGAACAAGTTTCACGAAATGAGGTGCAAAAAAAAACAATCTGTTACCTCATCCCACAAAACGCAGAAATGACAGCCAATTCACATGGGTTTATTTCTTTAAAAGTAGAAAATCAGTAAAAGTGAAACGCGACGAAAGGACAAGTATAAATCTATGCACGTTATCCTGGATCCAGAATTCCTACACTCTTCGTTACTGTTACACATTGACTAATGAAATAAAATGTACAAATAATGTGGTTGGCAACATCGAAAAATAGAAATGCTTCGCTCCTGAGTCGAGAAAAACGTATTTTCATCACAAAGAAAAAGAATAGGGAAAACAATACAATGGATATTTTGTAGTCAGAATCTCCATGAAAAAATATGTCCAAAGAAACGTTATAGGTTCAGACAAATATTACACCAAAAATGTTTGGCTCTTTATTTTCTACTTAGATATTCGTGATCTCATTAAACTAACATAATTTACTCAAAATAGTAACACACATGCAACAAAGGATTATTAGATTAGATTGCTCTTTGGACCAGGACGGAATGAATTATAAAGATTTCTTCTTCTATTTTTTAGTTGCTGAAAAAAAGTAATGCCTCAACGTAACTTAAATAATATGTAAGTAAAATTACTGTTTATTAATAGGTTTCACATACTCTGGAAATTCTCTAATTGATAACCTAAAACTGTCTACCCGCTTAGGTGAAACTTCACAGCAATAATCGTCGATAAAATGTAACTTAAAAGCGGTAAGTCAAAAAATTAAAAAAATTCCTGACTATTTTATTCGAAGCCATTTTCAACTACACAAGGAAAATAATAACCCTACTTCTTCACACATTTCAAGAATTGACGCCCAATCATTCCTGTCAAGAAATCTCACTATGTTACAAAAACCAAAAGAGTCTCACATTTCGCGTCTCGTATTGATCTACCAGTATATACTGATTTGACCACTGTATGAGTGTATCTGTGGCAAGAAATGCTTCTGGTCATTAATTAACAATTAGGACTTTGTAAAAATTATATTATCATAATTTTATTGAACATAATCTGTTTTTGCGTTTTGCTTTCGCAAGACTATACAATTAACTATTGAACTTCGGATGTTGTTTGTTGAGGTGTTTGATGCGCTACGACGCCCTAGCTTTTGGCTCCAATACTGATTTATTCAACTAGTAAAAAGCTCATACCGCTTCCTTCCACTGAGTTGCTGCAGAAGAAAAACAATTTTAATTGTGTTACGAAAGGCAAAGAATGTTGCTAGCAAACTAATTAGCCTCGAAATAGAAGTGTTCAGCGAAAGAATAGGTAATGTATTAAAATAGAAAGCAAAAGCTAGTACATCATCCAAAAAGCTTTAAAAAACAAGTACAAAAACTTTTTGCCCACTGTCGCCAAGTTATTTAAAACAAAATTCATTGATTATAGACACATCAAAAATTAAACCCTGTTATGACATAAGTTTCGCCGTGTGCGAAACATGTCCAAAATCCCACATGACTATGATGAGAAGTAAGCGGTTTCCTGACTCCGATGAAGTGAGAAAAAACAAAAATCCAACAAGAGCAGCTTATTGGCGCACTTTTAAATTGAAACTTTGACAAAGCATGCCTCACCAGCAATTTAACACTTTTAATGGTCACTGCAATCACTTGTTTTTGACATTGCCTAGCCACCTGGAAGGTTTTCGAAAACTCTTCTTTACTATGTATTGTAATTTAAAATATTATCTTTCAAGAAGAACTTATATTTATGCGGCAGGGCATAGCGCATTTATCGCGATATGAAATCGTAAATTTCCAAATACCTAATCTATTTAAGATGCAATTTTGCAATACTGTCCAATTGAAAGAAATGAATTCCCAAACAACAGCCGACGCCACTTAACCAAATGTGTGACATAAAACAGTGTCATTTTTGGATATCTTTAAGCCTGCTAAAAATACATCACTTCATTTTCTCGTGTAGAGTTACCTCATATTTGAAAATAAGAATTTTACGTTGCTTCGAATATCAATTGGATCTTGTACAAGGATGGTTTGTAGTGGGACCTGTCAAAATGTTGTCTTGTATCTTTGGAATGCCAACTTGTCTGCTATAACTATTTTATCCACAACCGTATATTACTTTAATTACAGCTGAGACAATTTTCTAACAGTCAAGGCCAAAAGTCAATTGAAGCTCTTGTTAATGTCGAAGTTTTTATCTGTAATATTAAAAATTTCGATCTATTTTGCATAGAAAATATGTTCTATGCTTCTTTCATTCCTCTCATTTTATACACTATGGGATTCAAAGAGTATCCCAACACGTGGCTGAAATGACTTACCGTTCGTGCGTCCTTCATCGGTAATGCTTGGAATTTCAATAGAGTGTTGGCGCACCCTTAGCCTTGATAACACCTTCGACTCTTGCAGGCACACTTTCAATCAGGTGCTGGAAGGTTCTTAGAAAATTCTCTTCAGGTGAGAGACCGGAATACGCCTAACCACGCGTACCCCCGTAAAACAGATGGCCCTGACGCAGGACGTCGCCGGTAGACCTGTGCCTGTGCACGGGCTGTCGCGCCAAGTATATACATACATACATACATACATACATAATACAACAATACAACATACATAAACCATACTACTACATACAAATACATACATACATACTACATACATACAAACATACATACATACAACATACATACATACATACATACATAATACTCTACCATACATACATACATACAACATACATTACATACATACATACATACATACATACATACATACATACATACATACATACATACATACATACATACACACATGCTTCGCAATCCCCACCGCAAAATGCCGGTTCCAATTCGAAGAATGAATATCTGGCGCGCCCAGCGGGTAGGAGCAGTATCCTTGCTTACGAATGCGGGAAGCATGTAAGATTACCAACGATTATTCCACTCACGAAATTGTAAATTCATTAAGTTAAGAAGTTCCTCTATCCAATCAGAGGCAAAAAATACCCGAGCGCTTTATCACTGGAAATTATCGCTGGGTTTATCATATCCGACCTCTGTTAATTTATTCAATATCAAAACAATCCGCGCCCACAAGGAACAGGACAATTTCGTCAAGCTTCGTTCTGCAAAAATTTCGTTTTGCAGATGAATTTAAATTTATTTTTATATTTTTATAAATTATAATAAATTTAAAGTCTCGAATTAGTCTAATAAATACCATTATGCATTATAATTTTCTGCACCCGTGGACCACTTCTGTCCACTCTTGCACCTAAAGATTATCTAAGATTTACAGGAGCGTTTGCTTCATTCAGAGTACCGAAAACGGACACTGAGTGACAATTTATTCTCGTCAAGAACAATAGCTTCATTTCATCCACTGTAAAACAGGTGGAGAAGTTCCCCCAAAGGCGACCCGGGAAGCAAGGGCGACGGGAAAGCGTGAAGATCGTTGATCCACGGAAAAATGTGTTTAAGAAAACGGAGTATTTACCTCTTGCCAGGCAAAGGGCCACGCCCCACGATGGGCATTTAAAATTTTTTTTTTTCCAAAGTAATAATTTTAAAGTAAATTGGTAAAAGTTGGAAATTTTTGAGGGCTGCCCATGCTTTCATTAATCCCTTCTTGGTGTGCCGGGGGAGCGAGAAGTGTTGAGAAATATTTTGAAAGTGTCATAAAACAACAATTTTCAACCGTGACCAACCAAAAATAACAAGACGGTGTACACAATGCAACATTTAAGTGAAACCCTTTACATATCTGTTAGAATGTTTTGTAACAAGTTATTTTGTATCTGTCTCCATTTAAAATTCCCGCTAATATTGAGACGCGAACTGTTGCCTGAAGCTGTTTCGCGGAAGTCTCATACGATGCGCAATAGCTCAGCTCTCTCTTTCCACCACGCTCTCTTCCAGTGATTCGCCTCGCACGGCAGAGGGTGCCCCGCCGCATCTATCTTCGCGCGGACCGAACACACTCCAACCCGGCCAGCGGGCGGGCCGGGCGAGGCGGCGGGCGGCTGCGCGCGGGCGCGGGCGGCGCGCGCGGGAGGCCTGGGCGCGCATGGTGGTTCTCCGTCTCACCGCCCGCGCCGTGGAATCCTAATGCCATCGAAACCCGAGCGGCAGGCTGAACCAGCTCGCGATCAACACATCACCTTTAACGTATCGACGGAAATCCATCATCCGCTTAAATCTCGAGACTCATTCCGAGGAATGGGCGGTCGGGCGGGCCCCACCCTTTAGGCCCTGGCGGCCAGAGCGGGCGAGCGGCATGCGACCAATCGCCCCACGTGCCGCGCCCCTGCCGCCCGCGGGCCGCTTTAGGCGCCCCACCACCTTGCAGCCCCCCCACACCGCGCCGCCAGGCATTAGCAACTTCCCTCCATTTTAACCACCTCTTTTTTATTGTTTATTTTATATAGTATACATTTGATAAGCTCAGTTACACGAAAAACGACTTCATTTGCATTATTGGCGTAAAACTAACTATTATATACTACATATAATCCTAAACTACCAATTACTAGGTGACTCACAGAACACTCTAAAAAACTGATTAAGAATTAGAAATATGTGCAAGAAAACAATATATGGTAATCTGTTTTTTTTATTCTGATTGGGTTTTCATTTGAATTATCCCATGTTATTGTGTGTATTTGAATAAGGTTAGCGTTTTAATAGAAATAATATTGCGTAAGAAAGGTTTTGAAGGGAAACAGGTTGTTTTTAAAAACATCAAGGTAGCGTTGACCGTGCGCTTGTTTCCAAGGGCCTGCGCATTGCGATTTGTAAATACTATTGTAAAGTGGTTTCTCTGATCATTAAAATATTTAGACGTGCCAAAAGAATTTATACGATTATCTTCCTTAGCTGCGCCAAATCCTGGTGACCCATTTCACAAAAAAATGTTACCTGTTCCCTTGCCTAAATTTATTGTCGTGAAAAGTACCGCTTCCCAGGTACGTCACAAAAATATATATAATATATATATATATATATATGTATGTATGTATGTATGTATGTCACCCAATCAAACAAAAAAAATCACTGTTTAGCGAATAATCTTGACTCCGGTAGTTTAATTACATAATATGGCCAAACTGATATTTATGATACAGAATTAAATTTATATATAATTTAGTAATGTTTTTCAATTCATCAATATTTTAAATTCGTGCAAATGGAGTTTAGTAAATTTTTGTCGTGTCGTAATGTCCCTAATTTTTATTATTCAAATGGCGTCAATCTCCCTTATTTTTATGACTGAACCTTTGTCACTCTAATACAAATATAATCCTTTAATGCCAACAGTATAGTTATAAACGAACTTTGATAGAAATGAACAACTCGAACTATTGGCTGGCGCGAAATGCTTGGTTGGGGAAAAATCCTCCAAGCGTATAGGTTGGCGCCGGATCAAGCCATTCAGCAGGGAATGACCACAGACACCTCCTGTGGTAAAAACTTGCACTACAGCTACGGGGCTAATGACATTATTAGTTCACGCGCCCCGAATAACCAGTCAATCAGCGTGGCGTCGCGGGCTAGGTTGCAGCGGCACGCACGCATAGGCCTAGGGCGCACGCGGCCGGCTGGCGGTAGGGCTCTAAGCCTTGAGGCGCCGAATCGGCGGGTGATATCAGTGCGAGAGGAGGGAAGCCCCCATACCAACAGGAGATGAACGGAAACAACCACAGGCTACTTGATGGCTGCGCGCAGGTGACGCGAGCTAGAGGGCGAGTGAAGGGGTTGCAACCGGCCCAGAGACGGGGACGATACGCAAACGGCTGGCCGGCGTGCCTAGGCGGGCACGCGACACGCAGCGGCTAATTTTGCGAGTCTGTGGGTTGGCAAACGAGTCCAAACGACAAGGGAAGCTCTGAGTCACGTGATCCCCCGATATTTAAGCGAGCGCAGCCTGCCGCGCCGCGAGATGCCTGAGCAGGGGGATCTCCATGTGAATGCACACGTTCTCTACCCATATGGGTGCCATGGTCACATGCTTCGGCTGTGCGAGGTGTGTTCTTGACAAAGGGCTTGGAGTGGCATCATAGGGTGCTCTACAGAGAAGGTAACTGAGGCTGCTTACTTCAGGAGTTAAGGCTGCAGTGTGCGGTCGCAATAATTTCCTTATGAGTTTTGCAAATATTTTATAGTATTATTGAAGTGTAAACACACCTGTAAGTAGAAACTCAATGTCTGTAAACTTACTTTATCCTGATGATGTCACTCTACAATCACAGGATTTCCTGCTTTCAAAAGATGCAGATTTCGGCTATCGACACCGGGTACTCATTAAGTCTGACTCGGGAACACACATTAATATTTTACACTAGCCACACTTGCGGGTACCTCGGTCTGTGGTCAGCAGACTAACAAGACCATCCGCAAAAACACACAAACATAAACTCGAACTCGCGACCCTTCCGACCAAGGCGATGAGTCGGCACACGCTCTAGCTACATCGGCCATCCAGGTCTGCCTACAATCACATCGCAACGTGCGAACATCATTTTATTGAAACATTTCGGAGCTCTTTTCGGTTGACAGAAACATTTAGCGCGTGTCTCGCTTCTTTCCAACCGGTCCAGCCCGGCGGTGTGAGCGCAGGCGTTCTCTACCAGCGATCTCCCCGCGCGTGCCTTGCAGGGCGAGGCGAGGCAGGGATGGAGAGGGGAGGGGAGGGGAGGGGCATCGAAAGCGAACACGGTGTTATTGAGCCTTGAAACGGCGCCCCTCGGCACGAAAAAAGGCTCTTGTGACGCAACGGCGAAGGCAGCGGGGCGCGCGTTAATCAATTCATCGAACGACCCGGATGCGCCGCACCACAGGCAGCGGCCGGGAGCGCAGGGGCGGCGCGAGGCGGCGTCTCACGCGGGGTGCCAGAGAGCAATAGACATCTGCTTGGAAGAACAGTTTCACGAAAGTGAGGTGCAAAAAAACAATTGTTACCTCATCCCCTACAAAACGCATGAAATGACAGCCAATTCACATGGTGTTTATTTCTTTAAAGTAAAAAATCAGTAAAAGTGAACGCGACGAACGGGGACAAGTATAATCTATGCACGTTATCCTGGGATCCAGAATTCCTACACTCTTCGTTACTGTACACATGACTAATGAATAAAATGTACAAATAAGTGTTGTTGGCAACAATCGAAAATAGACATGTTCGCTCCTGAGTCGTAGGAAAAACGTATTTTCATCGACAAAGAAAAAGAATAGGAAAACAATACAATGGATATTTTGTATCAGAATCTGCCATGAAAAATATGTCCAAAGAACGTTATAGGTTCAGACAAATATTACACCAAAAATGTTTGGCCTCTTTATTTTTTTCTTACTTAGATATTCGTGATCTCATTAACTAACAATAATTTACTAAAATAGTACACACATGCAACAAAGGATTATTAGATGTAGAGTTCTCTGTTGGACCAGGAGGAAATGAAATTATAAAGATTTCTTCTTCTATTTTTGTAGGTTGTGAAACAAGTAATGCTCAAACGTAATCTTAAATAATATGTAAGTAAATACTTTTATTAATAGTGTTTCACATACTCTGAAATTCTCTAAAATTGATAACCTAAAACTGTCTACCGCGCTAGGTTGTAAACTTTCACAGCAATAATCGGTCGATAAAATGTAACTTAAAGCGGTAAGTCAAAAATTAAAAAAACTTTCCTGACTATTTTATTCGAGCCATTTTCACTACACAAGGAAATAATAACCCTTACTTCTTCACACATTTCAAGGAATCTACCCCAATCATTCCTGTCAGGAAATCTCACTAGTTACAAAAACCAAAAGAGTCTCACATTTCGGTCTCGTATTTGATCTACCAGTATTTTACTGATTTGACACTGTTGAGTGGTATCTGTGGCAGAAATGCTTGGTTCATTAATTAACAATTAGGACTTTGTAGAAATTATATATCATAATTTTATTGAACATAATCTGTTTTTGGCGTTTTGCTTCGCAAGACTATACAATTTAGAGCTATTGAACTCGGAATGTTGTTTGTGTGAGGTGTTTGAGTGGCTACGACGCCGTAGCTTTTGCTCCAATACGTGATTTAATTCAACTAGTAAAAGAGGCTCATACCGCTTCCTTCCACTGAGTGCTGCAGAAGAAAAACAATTTAATTGTGTTTACGAAAGGGCAAGAATGTTGCTAGCAAACTAAATTAGCCTCGAAATAGAAGTGTTCAGCGAAAGGAATAGGTAATCGTATTAAAATAGAAAGCACAAGCTAGTACTATCATCCAAAAAAAGCTTAAAAAACAAGTACAAAAACTTTTTGCCACTGTCGCCAAGTTATTTAAAACAAAATTCATTGATATAACACATCAAAAATTAAACCCTGTTAATGGACATAAGTTTCGCCGTGTCGAACATGTCCAAAATACCACATGGACTATGGATGAGGAAGTAAGCGGTTTCCTGACCCGATGAAGTGAGAAAAAACAAAAATCCAACAAAGCAGCTTATTGGCGCACTTTTAAATTGAAACTTTGCACAGAGGATGCCTCACCAGCAACTTTAACAACTTTTAAATGGGGTCACTGCAATCACTTGTTTTGACATTGCCTACCTACCTGGAAGGTTTTCGAAAACTCTTTTTACTATGTATGTAATTAAAATATTATCTTTCAAGAAGAACGTTATATGTTATGCGGAGGGGCATAGCGCGATTATCGCGAATTGAATCGTGAAATTTCCAAATACTAATCTATTTAAGATGCAATTTGCAATACTGTCAATTGAAGAAATGAATTCCCAAACAACACCACGCCACTTACCAAATGTGTGACATAAACAGTGTTCATTTTTGTATATCTTTAAGCCTGCTAAAAATACATCACTTTCATTTTCTCGTGTAGAGTTACCTACATATTTGGAAATAAGAATTTTACGTTCTTCGAATATCAATTGGATGCTTGGTGACAAGATGGTTGTAGTGGGACCTGTCAAAATGTGGTCTTGTACTCTTTTGGAATGCAACTTGTCTGCTATAACTACTTTATCCACAACGCGTATATTACTTTGAGATACAGCTGAGACAATTTTCTAACAGTCAAAGTGCCAAAAGTCAATGAAGCTCTTGTTAATGTCGAAGTTTTTTATCTGTAATATTAAAAATTTCGATTCTATTTTGCATAGGAAAATATGTTCTATGCTTCTTCATTCCTCTACATTTTATACACTATGGGATCAAAAGTATCCCAACACGTGGCTGAAAATGACTTACCAGTTCGTGGCGCCCTTCATCGGTAATGCTGGAATTCAATAGAGTGTTGGCGCACCCTTAGCCTTGATAACACCTTCGACTCTTGCAGGCACACTTTCAATCAGGTGCTGGAAGGTTCCTTAGAAAATTCTCTTCAGGTTGAGAAGACCGGAATACGCCTAACCACGCGTACCCCCGTAACAGATGGCCCTGACGCAGGGACGTCGCCGGTAGACCTGTGCCTGTTCACGGGCTGTCGCGCCAAGTATATACATACATACATACATACATACATACATACATACATACATACATACATACATACATACATACACACATGCTCGTCAGATCCCCACCGCAAAATGCCGGTTCCAATTCGAAGAATGAATATCTGGGCGCGCCAGCGGGTGAGGGAGCAGTATCCTTGCTGTACGAATGCGGGAAGATGTAAGATTACCACGATTATTCCACTCACGAAATTTAAATTCATAAGGTTAAGAATTCCTCTTATCCAATCAGAGGCAAATTACCCGAGCGCTTTATCACTGGAGAATTATCGCTGGGGTTTTATCATATCGACCTCTAGTTATTTATTCAATATGCAAACAATGCCGCCGCCACAAGGAACAGGACAATTTCGTCAAGCTTCTTCTGCAAAATTTCGTTTGCAGATGAATTAAATTTATTTTTTATATTTTTTATAAATATAATGAAATTTAAAGTCTCGAATTAGTCTTAATAAATACCATTCATGCATTATAATTTTCTGTGCACCCGTGGACCACTTCTGTCCACTCTTGCACCTAAATGTATTATCTAGATACAGAGCGGTTGCTTCATCAGAGTACCGCGACACTGAGTTTACAATTTTATTTCTCGTTCAGAACAATAGCTTCATTTCATCACTGTAACAGTGTGAAAGTTCCCCAAGGGACGGAAGCAAGGGACGGAAGCGGTGAGATCGTTGATCCACGAAAATGTGTAAGAAACGGAGTATTTCTCTGCCAGCAGCCACGCACGGATGGCATAAATTTTTCCAATATAATTTTAGGTAATTGAAAGTTGGAAATGAGCTGTGCCATGGCTCATTGCTGTAAACTTACCCAATCATATTGCCTTAATTTTTAATTAAGTGTCTAAAATGTTAAAATTGTGTTCGTATTTTAATGCATTTCCTTATCCATTCCACCACTAAAAGATAGGCTATCCGGAACGTTATAGCTGTACGAAATAACGAATTTGTTATATCCGTAGCTTCCAACTTGAAATATTAGACACGTGTTGTATCCGTGCGATAACTGCGTTGTTTGTAAATAACTGTTGTAAAAATTTCTTCGTAGTAGTTCAAAAAGGAATAATTTTGTAGAGTACTGTTTTAAAAACATTTTCCTGTCCCAACTGTCTCGAACCTACCCACCTTCATTTGCCCACTATCTTCAACCCCTCGACATTTCCGCGCCTGTCTCGCACATGTCTACTCAGAAAGCTCTTGTTCACACAAAACTCATGACTCTGCCATGAAAATGTAGTTTTAAAAGCCTACGGTGCATCGTTTTGTAGTTATGTGCGATTATAATCTGTTGTAGTTATCTTTTTTTATGTCATAATTTGCAAACTTCATTTTTTTCGTCAAAAATCTGTTGAATGCACGTCGACCGGAATTAATTATCTATGCACCTGTAGCACAGCTACAAGGTTTTGTGTCGATAGCTCCTTACAAATTTCCAAATCCGTCATCTATCGTTAGCAAAATATATCGAGCCAATCCGGTGGCCGTGATCGCTAAGGCAGTAGTGCCGTAGCGAACTCGCGCCGAAGGATCGCGGGTTCGAGTCGTCCCGCATGGTTCTCGGGCATGGTTGTATTGTGTTTCGTCCTTTCACCCCCAATCATCATCATTATCGTGTTAACCCACAGTTACCATACCGTTACAAGCAATAGTGGTCGCTAATGACCTAGTAGTTGATGCGACCTTAAATATATAAAAAAATCGAGTGTATAATAACATTTGGCGCCCAACTTGGCAGTAATTAGACATGACTTACTTCAGGTTGGATTTGTAGGGCAAGAAAGTAAACGTATTCCCTTTCAAGTTTTGCTGAGTAACTACACTCGCAACAACGAAGTAAGACTTATTAAGCAATGCCTATCATTTTGAAACTGCTAAAGACAGATGAATAAGGAAAGCAAAGTCTACAACAATATGGCCACACGTGTATGTTTATTTCATATTTTGTGTTTTGTCAGAGTGCGTTTTGTGTTGAGGAAAATTTCATTTTAAATTTTAAAAAATATGAGCGAAATGGATGAGCTTACTTGTGGAGACCGAAGACGGCCTCGTTCAGCAAACGCAAGGACCATCACTGGCGGCCTTTTTTGGCTTTATGAATACACAATTAGTCAAACAATGCCAATAATATGTCCGAAACATGTCCTGAACAATTAAAGTTGATTTGATACCGTTCCACCGACCAGGAAAGTTGGCCGGGTTCGTCAGAAAGTATCTGCGCTCTAATGAGTGAAATATACAGTGTAAACGATCATGTTCTTCCGACCGCGAATTCTGGAAAACAGATTCAATTTGAACGTGTCCAAAGCGATTACGATCGTCCCCTTCGAAGCACAGCCACAGCAATTCGCAACTCGCCTGTTTTTTCGTTTTGCAAGTTTTTGCGTGAGCGACGCGAATTCGCCAATTGCCTTGCATGAGGCTTCCTCGCCCCGCGGAGACTTCTTTGACGGAAACTTCAAGAAGGACCAAATTTGTATATTCTAATTCCAGTTTTTGTTAATCTGTGCCGGAGCGTTCCACTTAAAGGAGAATGTAATTTCCACTGTATGCAAATGCCCCGGCCCCGCTGGGCCCCATCGCAGGCGGCGTGGGGGTGGGCGAGATGAGCCGTCGCAGTGGACGGGCGGCAGAGCGCTTGGCAGCACTGGCGGATTATGCTGAACGGAAGGACAGCTCGCTAGGCCACTGACGTTTTGGAAACACCAGCTGTTTATTTAAACAAGAAAGACAAACATCATGTTTTTAAACAAGAATATTTTAGCCAATAGAATGTAAACCGAGAAAATTATTTATTTGGTTGTTCTTAAACACGAACAATATTTTAACCAGCAGCATGTTCTTCTTTTTCCAAATTTACATTCTAGGATATAACAGTGAGTGGAAGTGTAAATTTGATCGTATTCCAATTATCTTGATTGTTCAATATACGCATTCCGTTGTATAATAGGAAAGCATTTGTTTCTAAATTTATTTTCCAATTAATTAACAATGCTTATTATTATATTGGTCTCTTTGAGAATATTGGAATGCTGATAGAAAAATATATACATCCATTTAAAATAACAATGATGTGACAAAACTTAAAAAATATTACAAACAATAAAACGTAATATGTTATTTCCTCAATCATCTACAACAACTTAATGAAAGTAGCTCAAATTCTTTCGATATATATTTCGATAGATATTTGCTGAGACCAACCTAGGGTGTCCATCTCTATCCATCCTATTGAACATGTTTTCTGAGGTATAAAATATAACAGATTTGTAAAATATGATATAGAAAAATGTCTGATGGAATCAGAACACACAACATATTCTGTCTTCTCGGTGCACATCCGTACATAGTTCGGCAGTAATAGAACTGTCGCAGAATAATCATAAAAAGTGGCAGAGAAACAGATTACCTTTTCAATAATCACTTCAACCACTTATGGAGTTTCAGACCTATCATTTTTAGTATTCGTAATAAATGTATTTATCAAGTAAGAATGATAATTTAAACAAAAATTCTTATCAAAAATACTTTCTTTCAGAGAAGATTAGGTAAAGCAAGAAAGTTCCTTGAGTACACGAAACGCCAGAAGGAGATTAATTTACACATGAACACAGCCAGAAATGATCACTGACTTCCATTAAAAAGAACCAATTCAGCGAGGAAATTATAAAGAAAACACGTATATTACGTCGAATTAAATAGAAGTACTGACGACAGTTAACTCGTGCTTTCGAGGTGTAGAAGTGGAACGGAACTCTTGTGGTATTGAGCGCTCTCGCTTCTCGTCTGTAACGAAAAGCAGGATCGTGCCTTTTCTTTAGTTTGCCGGATTAGAGCGGCCCCACGCACATTTCCTTCCCCCCGAAGTTACGCTCCCTAGCTCCCAATCACACTCCCTTTTTCTCTTTTCTCCTTCTCACAGGATTTCCCGAATGTCCGTGCCACTCTCGAACACTTCTCTCTGTTGTACTTCTTCCACACGACTTCCTCTTTAAAAAGTTCCCTCTCCATGTTTCCTCGTATCTTTTCCGGCGCTCTCATGTTCCGATATATCGTCGCCGCTCGATTCGCCCACATAAACCAAATTATCTTCCCCCGTGCGCTGTTGCCTACAACTCTTCGTAACTCTGCTCTCTCAGGCAAACTTGTATTATCTTTCTAAGCGAGCTTTGATGCTTTCGAGAAATTATACCTTCACCATGAACCCGACACTACTAGTTGAAGATTGTTTGTCATTTCGAATATGGAAAAGGAGTTAATGTGTATTGATTCAGAGCGCATCAAGTACAGAGGTCGTTAGTCCCGTGAATATTGAGCATCTTATAATCGGAAGATGGCGGTTTTCCTCTCCCGCTACAAAAAACATCCTCGGCACCGACCTACACGTCTGCTTTCGGGTTTTCCTCCTGCAGATATTTCCCTCAGCGGGGCACCGCACCAAAGTTACAAAGTTATAAGTGATCGGCTGATCTCCCAAAATGTGTGGTAGTGTAATGTATGAGAGTAGAGTAATATGTGTCTTTGTTAGAGAAGAGGTGGAGGGGACAAGGATGAGAAAAGAAAGAACGTGGGCGATCTGTGGTAAATTTTTAGAGTACTACTCCGAAATTCGTCTGGTATTGATGGGTAAGGAAGTGTAAAATACGTTGTAGAGTTCTAAGAGTACTAACGAAATTCTTTAAAAGAGGTCGTGTCAAGGATCTGGATTCAGGGCATAATGGCCCAAAAATGCCTGGGGCATCGCCAGAGCCACGTCCTGCCTTTGCCCCTCTTCCTCCCCCTCCTTCCCATAGTGCGGGCGGTCCCGCATGCCACACTGACATCTCAACGGCAACATTTCTGTTGCTATTCGAGGAAGGTTCCCTGTGTTACCGAGAACAAGGCGAAAGAGATTGCACTGAAAATACTACGAATGAAACCAGTAGAGAAAGGAGAAAGTCTCTTTTGACTAGAGCCAGTATTCCTCTCACGTACATATTCCGGTAATACGTAATATGAAAAAGAGACAAATATTTTTGCTGGAAGATACAACAGTTTGAGATCGGCGCGTCACATCAATTCGATTGGGCAGTGACGGGACACTCCTGTACGAGCCCAGTCTTCCCCAAATTACCTGAAACGCATGGCTCCCACCCGTGTCCCCGTGGGTCCCCATTGTGCCACTGGAGTTTGGGCAGGCCTCTCTACACTCTGGAATATAGTTCTCTTCGAATACAAGCATTCGTCTATCGATCGTGATAAGGCTGCTAACTATAGAATCAAAGAGAATAAAAAATCTATGCATATGTATGTGTAAAAAATACATGCCTCCTAGCATCTAGTCTCCATTAACATAGACAATATACTAATTATATTTGTATATCATTATTTTAATATTCTTCCTATGCCAACCACGTTTAAAATTAGTTGTGCACTGACCAATGCCATGTTAGAAAGCGCGAAAAAAAACTTCTTGAATGATTGCAATGACAGATTCAACACTTTCTTGTACGTATTTCTATGTCCTAATTTTTAACACATTAAACCATTTCAAATAATTATCAAGCAATTATTGCTTGGCGTGATATAAATACTAATAAGTACTTATTACCGCGTCATTAATGTGTTATGGTACTTGACCGTTTTGCTGTGTTAGAGAGCAGCCGTAATTTCGCTTTCCTGACCCCTTTGCTTCTCTCCTCTATTATCCCCCTTTCCGAGTCTATTCATATTGTCATTTTTGTTACCCTGATATAACTATCTGTTCCCTTTCGTTTTGGAACAGAGAGGACGCGGAGCGGCGAGGGCAGCAACGAGCAGCGGCACGTGACGTGATGCGAAGAGAAGCGCCCCGACCAGCGGGAAAAATGGCTTACTGACAAGCGTCCTTAAAATAAACGTTTGAAAGTGAAAGCGTTCACGAAATTTTAAATATCACGTGAGAGCTAGGTACAAATTGATTTTAATTTAAACAGGAAGGATCCATATCACCGAAAACAGATGGGGTTCAATATACTGATGTTTCATTTTGCATTACGACTACCCTCGGGTTGAAATAAAAGTGTAAGTGCAAATAAAATGTATAACTCTTTAAAATTGGGAAATGATTACCATTTGTTAACTTAAATATTATATTAATATTTTATGAATATAAAAAATGTACCTAATTACCAAATTAATTCTTAACGATGTTTCTTTATTTTATCATTCTGAAAATTTAATTTATTTATCCGTTTTGAAATTTCCTAACACTATTAGAGTTATTTCAAAAAACCAACTTTAAATTTCACGAAATATACATATCAGTGTGTTTCACCATGATAACTCAACCTACTGCAGTGTGAATTTTGAGACTAGAAACTTCAACTTCAAACACAAATTTGCTAACATTGCTCGTGCTTGTTGAATCCACTGCTCGTGCTTCGTATTTCCACGTCTTGTTGACGACGCCTCGATTAAGATAATGTTTATGTTTAGACTGCCAAATTACGGGTCCAGAAACCACTTCATTGATTATGAGTTCGTCGTCCACTGTGCTGGTTGCGTGCACGCGCTTGGGAAAAAACCAAATCGGACAGTTCCAAATCTTGCCGTGCTCCGCCGCTTGCTGTGTGTTTAAGCTTTTATGTGATTTTAAATTTGCATGATCGCTTCGCGTTGCGAGTTTCTCGTCTTACGCAGTGCTTCATTCACCCTGTCATTTATTTTTTTATATTTGTTGTCTTTATTAATTTTGTTTCCTCTTTGCCTCAATCCCATCTTTCCTATTTTCATCCGTTTTCTCCCTCACTAGTAATTTAATTTTCCTTATTATCCGTTCCTTGCATTTCTTTAGCGAGCTCATTATCTTGCATCTCCCCTCCCGACACCGCCCACTCGCCACCTCATTGCGTTCAGTAGACTGGCGAATCGATATTCGAGCACAAAACATTAACCAGTTGCACGTGGAAGGCGGTCGCTTGCACGGCCTCCTTGGCCGCGCCCGCTCGCTACTGCAACCTGAAAGTAATTGTTCCTTTCGAGGCAATAAGAGCAAACTCGAAGCGAGGGCCGACAGCAAATATCGCGCGGCCATGCGGCAAACACATCGAGGGCCCTTTTCATCGGCGGCCGCGAAGCTGCGCCCGGGCGTTTGTACTGGAGCGGCCCGCGGTCGGGGGAAGGTAAACACGCTCTGCCAATTTCCCGGCGAACTCGAGAAGAACAGCGGCGCCGCGTCGCGTCACAGAGATCCAATATTCACGTGTGATCCCGGCAGTTCGCGTAGCGCCCGCGGCGCGGCGGGCGCCGGGGCACAGGCGCCTCGCGCCCCGCTACGAGCGCCCCACGAGGCGGGC